>ML783660.1:566532-578569 GCA_009831015.1 Picea engelmannii
TGGATGAATGGATAAGATTGCATCATTGGACAACCATGGATCGAATGGTCGTGAATGATGGAAAAGAGAGGGAACATGGAATGGTCCATATGAACCAAATGTTGCTTGATGGATTTGGATGGTCATGGAGGCTTTTACATATCCCATCAATACATAGAATTCACTAAAGGGCGAATATGTAAATATTCATGTAGGTCAAAACCCTTCATAAAAATGTATCACATTACTATTAACTTATATTGCATTACATGGGCTTAGGCATGTGGGTGGATTAGCCAAGCCACCCTCCTCTAGTCCTTTGGCGCTCCGAAAGGTCTTAGTTTTAAGTCCAAGTGTTGGTAAATGGTCTCCTTGAGCTAGTTGGGGGTTTTCAACAAGGTGGTTGGATCATGATGCAATAAGAGAACCCTGGATTTATCAAAAAGTGCATTCCCCTAAATGGCAGCTAACGAGTCATTGATAATTACCCATAAGACTTAAACCAAAATATTTGTAAAAATCAAACATCTAAAAACACATATATTACATTACATAAATAACATAATGATTTTTTTTATTATAAAATATGCATTAATATTAATACTATTGATAAGAAAGTAAAATAAAATAAATATTCATATGCTACAAAACCCCTACATAAAATGTGCTACACTATTATTACCGTATAATATATTACATAAATGACAACTTACCCAAAAACCTATAAAATATATATCAATATTATTATAACAATATTAAAAATGGAAATGAAAAAATATGTCATTATGATTAAAGATATATGTGTGATAGAATATTGTTCTAATCTTTATTTTACTATAATGGATCTATCTTAACTACGGATTTATCATGAGTTGAGAGAGATCAAATCTCTTGAAATGAAAACTTTTTTTCAAATTTTTTAATTTTAAAAAAAGTTTTCACCTTGAAAAACTTGATCCCACTCAATGATAAATCCAAAATTAAGATAGATTTACGCTGATTCTTTTTATTTATATATATAAATAGTAATTGATAATCAAAAAATATATTTACACATGGTGTATATATATAGTTAGTTGGAACACTGTTGAAAAGTTGAGAGTTGGAAGCACTAGAAGGAATAACGTACGAGTATATAGTTACTTTTGATATTGTAATCCATCTCTTACCAGCGAGAGAGGCCACAACATGGATAGAGGTTTGGCCATTCTATGGGAGCATTAAAATTCAAAAGCCCAATGAATGGAATTTTTTTTTTTAATACCCTGTTTTTTTAATTTTTTTTTTCTTCTTCGAAAAAATAAGATTTAGAAGGTACCCATCATATAGGGATCAGATTGCCTTATTGGACATTTCTTCGTGATATAGATAGGTTTGTTTTATTGGATATTAGTTGAATGGACGTTTTTTCACGATATAGATAGCTTTGTTTTATTGGGTATTAGTTGAATGGAACTATTTTTTTTAATAACCAGTTTTTCAGTTTATTTTGGAAAAATTAAGATTTAGAAGATACCCATCATATATGGATCAGATTGCCTTATTGGACATTTCTTCACAATATAGATAGGTTTGTTTTATTGGGTATTAGTTTTTGAGTATTTACGGGACATGAACTCCACCATTGTTTTGGTCTTCTTCTTTTTTTCCCCCTTTTTAAGTTTAATTTTGATGGGGTTTGAAAGGTGATTTTGGTTATGTTGGGATTAAGTGTGGTTATTTCAAATAAAAATGACTAATAAATAATATTCTTTGTTACTAATAATATGGTAGAAATTTTGGCTCGTTTATAAGGCATCAAAACATTTATGATCTACGGGTTTCAGTTCTTTGTGATATGTGATAGAGGGTGATTTCTAAGTGATTATTCAAAAGTTTGAGTTGGTTTATCAAAGATGAATGGCACAATTGAGTTGCAAAACAATTGGAATTTACTTATGTTCCTTTGAGTTATTAAGGCTTTATTGAATAATTATCAACATGTCATATTCCACCACATTTGACATGTTAGGAATGTAGCAGCAGATAAGTTAGTCAACATAGTCATAGATTTGCCTCGAGGTCAACAAATGCATTGGGTCACACAATGATCTTAATTGTTCCCTCGATGCTTTAAGGATCGATGGTTACCCAATTGGTATGAGGTGTAATATTTTGGTTTCAACCCCTAGATTAGATTGGACCGAATTATGTGCCAATTATAAATAAGTGGATATAATGATGGGAGTCAAGTTATATAAATGACCCCATGTGTAAATAATGTAAATGCTAGTATGAATTCATAATGCAGAGCTTAAGGCAAAGACTTGACTAATGAATGCTAGGGATGTATTTTCGATAAATATGCTTTCTATATACTATGAGGAAGGTTTGCCATGGTATTTTAAATAAACATAAATATTGTTTTGAAAATTAATATCAAGGTCTAAGGCTCGCACTGAAAGAGCATGAGAGGGCTATGAGGCCACTAGAGGAGAAGAGAAACGAGGGTCCAAGGGGTTGATAAATAATCCTAAGCTTCATAAGTTGCACGAGTCTCCTAATGCTCATCATTTCACCATGTGCCTTATTAAAGACCCCAACCACCAATCAATGAATGTAGGTGGTGGCTGGCGGGGAATTCCACCTTCCTTGGTTATGAGAGCATAGGGGTTGAGTACAATTCTAGAGGAATGTAAGAGACGCCGTCCCCATAGGGATTCGAGCCTCATGAATTTTCAAACCATCCTTTTTCTTGTGCACTCTTCCCTCGTGTAAATTCAAATTGATCATTCATATCAGTTTATTCTATTCTATTTGATTTTGTGCATTATAATGCTAGACACTAGAATTCAAACTTGTGAGTGACCAAGGAGAGCTGAGGTAAGGAAGATTATGAACCTGAGAAAATAGATGGAAGGTTGTAGAGGAGTACAGAGGTTGGGTTGGTAGGAAACCATTCTCATTTCCCTATATATAGTTTCTCATTAAGTACTCAATAGTTATGATTAAGATTTGTTGTGTTTTCTTGAACGTAGACAACAAATTAGACTCCTTCTACAGACATTGAGTAACACTAGAGGGAAGACGATTCCAAGGGATTGTTTAGTGATAAGGGAATATCTTTCTTGTGTTATGTGGGGTAGTGGAAGGGAGTTCCATGGCTAGGCTGGATGGATGGCTACCTGGAGTGTTTTGTGGTGAACAACTTGGTTGAGCCTAAGAGTGATTGGGTTAGGTGAGTTTCCTAAGTGTCATAGACCAAGTTTCCTTCTCCCTAGTTGCTACCTCATAGACCAACTTGGGGGTGGCATCCATAGAGGATTGCTTCCAACCTAGTAGGCCTTTGTCAAAGTTGAATTGGTAACTTTGACGATGATTTGGCCTTCCTTTTATTTATTTCAAAGCATCCTTTTGAATCGTTGGAAGGCCTTGTTTTCATTCAAATCATCCTTTCAAATGGTTGAAAGGCCTTGATTTCATTCAAAGTATCACATTTAAATAGGCCAAAGGCCTTTGAAATTGAAATTGGGGGATTGTCCAAATTGGCCTAATGGCCTATCGGGGGTTTCGAAAGGTGTGCCTTCAAATTACTCTAATGGCCTATCAAGGGCATTCAAATGCGTTCCTTTGAATTGCCTAGATGGCATATCGAGGGCATTCAAATGTTGCTCTTTCTAATTGGCCCAATGGCCTATTGAGGGAAATCAAATGTTGTTCTTTTGAATTGGGCCAATGGCTAATCAAAGGTGTTTCAATGTTGTTCTTTCAGATTTTCCCAATGGCCTATCAAGGGAAATCAAAATTTGTTCTTTCGAATTGGCTCAATTATGGCTTATTGAGAACATTCACAAGATGATCTTTTGAATTGGATTGATGGCCTATTGGGAGCATTCGAAATATGTTCATTTGAAAGTGCCCAATGGGCTATTTGTTTTTGGTCAAGCATATCTTCAAAAGAGGCTCAATAGGCCCATTGAGCTTGTTGAAATATTTCAAAGAGGTCAGTTGATCTATCAAACAAATATTTCAAAAGTGGTTGATGGCCATATTTCTAAGAAGCTTAATGGTCTATCGAGTGGATATTTCTAAAGTGGCCAACTCGATGGTCTATAGAGAAGATATTTTGAAAGTGGTCGGTGGCCATCTTTGAAAAGAGTCGGATGGCTTTGCCATCATGAAAATCTTTCGAAAGGGGAAGATCTTTTGAATAAGGTTGATGGCATTTTCTTGTGCATCAAGATCAACTTTAAGAAGGGCCCAATGTGATCTCTGAAATAGGATAGCTGTGTTATTCAGAAGGGGCCCAATACCCTAGATATGTATATGTTTTGAAAGATCCTCATTGTGATATTTCAAACTAGCCCAATGGGTTCTTTGAACACGGCTCAATGTGTATGTATTGTGTATGAATGGGATAAGGTAATATCCTTCGAAGGATAACTTTATACCAGATCATTCAAATTGGCCTGACAAGAGTTTAGAAAGGGGATTAATTCAGATGAAGATGAATTAAGTAACCTTGAAAGGCCAAGATTAGTGGGAAAAGATAAAAAAAAGGTGTCGCTCTTCCTCAATAAGGCTATTGAGGGGATTGTGTATGTGACATGAGGGGGAGCAAAAGTTCTCTACTTGTACACATTGGGGACCACCATGCCATCAATGATTTATGTACACATGGTTCTCAACTTAGGTTCTTACTACAAAGTTGGTGTAAGGACCAACATCATAATGTTTCTATGCGTTTCACATTCTTTCGCCCTTATATTTTTTTGCTAACAAAGTTTAGTGCGAGTATGGACAATTCTATTGTATTTTTGAGCTTGTTTTGTCAAATCAATTTGGCATACTATTGTCATTGTTTATAATTTCAAGTATTCTTGTATGCAATTATTGTATACAACACTTGCATCACTTATTAGCAATTGGAATCCCCTTTGACATAGCTAGGGAAAACTCTCTTCCTAGCTCACATGATGTATTGTAAGGTATCGCAAGGAAATATATGCAAAACGATAGCATAATTATTAGCACAATAGTTAATAGAAAAAGACAAAACAATAAGCACAATGACAATATAGATCAAAATAATGATACCTTTATTATCTTGAGAGCAAAAATCACTTGCCTCTTCGAGGGGGAAACCTCCAACAGAGGAGAGCTCAAGTACAAATGATTTCACGAGACAAGCTTTTCCATGCTTTCTACCCCTATATATAATATTTCTATCTTGTTGAGAACATTCTAGAGGAAGAACTTTCTAGAGGTGGAACATTATAGTAAGTCTTATTACATTTGACGAGTTCACATTATTACATAGGCCTTATTTACCAATGACGACCTTTATTACATAACAAAACATATTATTATATCTACTTGAGGGGTTAGGGAGGTTATTAGGACCCTAACATGTATCATCTAGATCGTTGTGATTTCATGGTTACATGAGATCTCCACACATGATTAAAACTTAGTACACATATCTATGTTGATGTTTTTTTATATAGCAATGGGAACATTCAAAATATGTTCATTTGAAAGTGCCCAATGGGGTATTTTCTTTTAGTAAGGCATATCTTCAAATGAGGATCGATAGGCCCAATGATCTTGTTGCAATCTTTCAAAGAGGCTCATTGGTTTATCAAGTACATCTTTTGAAAGTGATTGATGGCCATCTTTCTAAAAAGCTCGATGGTCTATAGAGTGGATATTTCAAAAGTGGCTAACCTGATGGTTTATCGGGTGGATATTTTGAAAGTGTCCGATGGCCATTTCTGAAAAGAGATCGACGTATTTTCCATCAAGGAAATCTTTTGAAAGGAGGAGATCATTCGAATAAGGTTGATGACCTTTGCGTGTGCATCAAGATCATCTTTAAGAAGGGCCCAATGTGATCTCTCAAATATGATCAATTGGTTATTTGAAAGGGACTTGATGGCCTACGTATATATATATATATATATGTGTGTATGTGTGTTTAAGAGTCCCATTGGGATCTTTCAAAGTGGCCCATTAGATTATTTGAATATAGCTCAATGAATATGTATTGTGTTGGTAAGATCCTTCGAACAATAATTCAATACCAAATCATTTATCATTTGAATTGGCCTGGTAAAAATTAAAAAAGATAAGGACCAAGATTAGTGGGAAAAAAAAAGTGCTCCTATTCTATTCCTTGATAAGGGTACTGAAGGGGATGTGTATGTGACATGAAGGGGAAACAAAAGTGCTCTACTTGTTAGCTTTACCACCATGCCATCAATGCTTTATATACACATGGTTCTCAATTTAAGTTTTTACACTTAGGTTTTTGCTTGTACAATTCAATGTGGTGTCTGAAAAAAAAATCAAATCGATACACAATATAATTTCTTATTATTATTTCATCTCATTATAAAAAATAATTTGTTACACGAGTAACTATGGTCCATAGAATACAAGTTATTACATGATTAGACATCAACGTATGTAACAAGTTGGGGATACCACCATGGTGAGTAATCCCAAGGACGTCCAATGAAAAAAGAGAGAGGTTAGAACACTTTTGAAAAGGTGTAGATTTTTAAGATCCATTTAGGGTTCCATGTGATGTGATAAGTGATTGAGAGTAGGGTGACATGTTAGAGTATATGGCGACTTTTCATATTGTAATCCATCTCTCACCAATGAGAGGGGCACAACATGGATAGAGGTTTGGCAATTATATGGGATCATTTAAAGGACACGTTAAAACTCAAAAGCCATATGATTCAGAATTGAAATAAATTTTTTAATAACCAATTATTCAATTTATTTTAGAAAAATGAAGATCTTGAAGGTACCATCAAGATACGGATCAGTTTGCCTGATTGGACCTTTGTTCGCGATAAGGGTTTGCCTGATTGGACCTTTGTTCGCGATAAGGGTCGGTTTGTCTTATTGGGTATTTCTTGTTAAGTATGAATATGAATTCCACCTTTTATATATATATAAATTTAATTTTGATAAGACCTAAAGGTAATTTGGATTGTATTGAGATAAAATATATTATTTAGGATAAAAAGAGATAATCAGTGTAAAAAGCACGTCATTATAATGGGAGTAAGTTAAGCATGTTTTTATTTTAAATGTAGATATAAAATTTAACTATGTGAAAATACTTGCTTTTCGAGTATGAAATGCTAAATTAATATTTCTTAAGTGAAATAAGTTGTTTTGAAGCTATTGCACTATTCTACATTAATTATATTAACTTTGAAAGATAGAGAATATAAATTGGAAAAAGAAAATCAAAATATGAATGAAAAGATAAATAGAAGTGAAAATATTCATGTGTTACATTTTAGAGTTGTTTTGGTGAATATTGAGAAATAAGAAATAATGCGTAAATTGATCTAACTGTTAAGTTACAATTTTTGTTGAAGGAGCTATTGAAATAAGAAATGAGTCAGTTGTTGTTGATCTAATTACAGAACCAAAAGCAACTATTTCTGATGGGTTATCTATGCAAAGTAAATGAGTTTCTTGTATTCCATGCATCGTTGTGCTCGATTGTTCCAATTACATTTAAGCGCTAGGAAAGAAGAATTGTCATTCAAATTTTCAAACACATTTAACAACAATGTGACAACAACAATGCAGATCTCTACTCTTTCTAGTTTAGGGGGTGGAAGAGAGATCTATAATTGTAACTGACACTTTGTTTTGGGCACCAATGACTTTGAATGAGAAAATGTTGTACAGATCAAACAACATGTAGAAAGGAACTGTTTCACATATAAATGACCCAGATCAAATCCATATTGTCTAACAAATCATACGACGATAAGCAAACAAAAATATGACTAAAAACATAAAATTCGGATGAGGAGAATTCATTATGATATAATAACAAGAAGAGTTAAATAAAAAAAGACAATAGTATCTACATCAACATTTTAGTCCCGAATTTTTACTATAAATGCATATAAGGATCAACATCCGTGAATAAGAGGATTGGCAATTCCATGGGAGCATTAAAAGGACACTTCAAAAGCCAAATGAATAAAAATTGATTTTTTTTTTTTTTTTAATAACTAGCTGTTCATTTTGAAAAAATGAAGATCTCGAAGTTACCCATAATGATATGGATCGGTTTGCCTGATTGGACATTTGTTCATGATAAAGATATGTTTATCTTATAGGATATTTATTGTTGGATATTTATGGGACATGAACTCCACTATTGTGTTGTTTTTAATTTTCATGGGGTTTTAATGGTAATTTGAGTTGCTTGGGATAAAATGTGTTATTAGGATAAAAATACATTATTAATAATATGTTTTTGTTTTTTTGTTAAATATGGTAGAAATATTGTTTTTTTTAGTTTTAGCTTAAAATATTCCCGTAGGAGTATTCTCCTATAAAATAAAGTGTTTCTTAAAATTTAGGGTGCTTTTTATAAAATAGGGTGTATTATCACTATAGTTAGGACTTCAGTTTAGACTCAGTTGACTTCAGTTGACTAGTGGGAGACTACTCATGCATATATTTCCTAGATTTTAGGGCACGAGGACACACTTCCTTTGCATGAATATGCTATTCTTGGCCTCCACACTTGTCACTCAGTTAAACCGTTTCCTCTTAAACAATCAACTGAGACTAGCTAGTCGTTGACTCTTGTTACAGTAAGTTAGTGTTCAGTTCTCCTTTAGATCACTCCCATGGCGCATGTACTACATGATATTGACACATTGCTTCTCTTGGATTATATATTTGTGTGTGTATTACTCATTCATTAATGTTGTGATTAATAGATTTTCTCATTATTTCCTCTCTCTCTCTCCCCCTCTCAATTATCTTGCAAGTTTTATGTGATTTTCTCTAGCTAGGTTTTCTATGAACGATTTTAGGGTTTTCACCCAAACTTCACAAAATGGTCAGTGAATGGATGAACAATGTTTAGTGGTTGGTAAATCTGGTGATGAAAAATATAGGTGCACTTTTAAGATCTGTTGTAGATTCCTTTCAAGATTTTTCTTTCTGTCATATCTATCGAGAAATCAATGCAGAAGTCGATCAATTATCCAAGGAGGTTGTATCTCAGACAAAAAACTTGCTATGTTTGAATGAAACAATTGATGGGAGGGTGTCCTCTCCTAGGTTATGCAGTTTTTCATCTTTTTGAGTTTTGAACTATTATGTTCTGCTCATGGGCTGGTATAGCCTTTGGGATTTATTTTTGTAATATGTTGCTGATCATATTGGCTTTATAGTGCCGAGATGTAAAAGGCAAAGATGAGTTATATATATATATATATATATATATATATATAAAATATAATTTTATAAATTAGAAATTTATAAATTAGAACGTCAATTTCATAAAATAAAAAAAATTAAAATTCATTTTCTAAATCTTTAATTTATTTAATAAAATTGTTGCTTATTATTTAAAGATCAACAACTTATACTTCAATAAAACTAAATTAATACTTCTTGTCATTGAAGTGGAATATGTCATGGGTTTCCATGGAAGTATAAAACTAAATTAATACTTCTTGTCATTGAAGTGGAATATGTCATGGGTTTCCATGGCTTTATTGTTGGAGGAATGTGTTAAGTACTCATCTTTTTTGTGCTCCAAAGAATATCAATATTATTTAAAACATGGTGGAGTGCACCAACCTTGAATGGGGTATCAAAATAGGTAAAATTATACAGATGTACAATCTTATTGTTTTTGGAATTTTCAACAGAGATGATATTAACCAAATAAGAGCTCTCAATTGTTAGCAGATGCTATGGACACGATAATATGTTGCAAAGGGTTTGAATAGCATGGGAATACATCTCAACATAAAATAATCAAACGTGGATGGATCTTCAAGTAAGGTTGTAAGGAGGATTGGAAACATAATTCAAATGCCACAAAAATCTTGACTATGTCTTGGGGATGGAACCACAATTCAAACAAAAGACTACTAGCCTTTTGCTAAGTTGAAGAAGCTTTGAGGAGGATAAAAAAAATGATTGTAAAGCCATCGATCTTTGAGGAGGATAGAAAGAATGATTCTAAATCCATCAATATTTGAGGAGGATTGGTCTCAGTGCACTTATAAAGCTTAGATGGGGTGTCTAGACTATGATTTCCATTGTCAAATATCTACATCAAGTCGAGAGTGGAAGAGCATGGGGTATGGAATTGTTCATATCCCATGGGTAGTCTTTAGTAAAAAACTCGGTAACAAGGTCCATTGCAGGCCAATGTGATAGTTTGCAAGTAGTTGACCTCATTGTAATAGTTGTTAAGAGCTTTATCACATTTTGCAACCAGGAGACAATTAATTGGATAGATAATTAGGCATTTTATGCGTTGAACACATCACCCACACTAAGAGGGGGGGGGGGGGGGGGTTGAATTAGTGTGTGGACTTTTCTAACTTTTCCTTTTGCAAGTTATCAATTAACACATAATTGTACAGATTAAGAACAGTCAAATCATAATCACAATGGATACAAGAGATACCAGATGTTTGTGTAAGATTTTGTATAATTAGTATGTATATATATATGAATATAGTAATATGAATTTTCCCAGCAACAACTATTTTGTATCAGCACCAACTGAAGTAGGGAGCACCAACTCTCAAGCAAGACCCAAATTATTAATAGAACATAGTCTATCCAACTAGATTTCATATAGTAGTTCGACCAACTGTAGTAGCAGTGATCCATTATTGAATCAACTATGTTTCATGATCAGAGGTATACCATAAACGCTCATCATCACACTTCATTTCCTCTCTGAAATTTGCGCCATCTTCGCTTTATCTTTTCCTCTGATATTCGCACAGACCTCAGGTCTTCATCCCCTTCCTTTTTCTCCGCAGGCCGCTCTTTCTCAACGAGCCTATCTTTTCCATAAGCCCATATTCTTCACCCAAGCACCCGTCCAGTGAACCAATCATGGTTGTATTTATAGTTTCTTATGCTCAAAACTTGTTTAAGTTATTGGGCCGACTTATGCAACAAGTTATAACTAATTTGTTCATTTACAACAACTTTTGGGACCACCCGAGATCATCATTCTGGGTCTTCAACTTGACACCTGACATCCCCTTTGCTTTCATAAATCGATCACAGTTATCGATTGATTTCCTTCATCTATGTGATTATAGAAATCAATGGTTCCTTCAAACCATGTTCATATGATCATTGGCGTAGAACCACATGCTTATACATTTAAGCAACACATTACATTCTGCCTTTTAAATCTCTTTACCATATGACCAATGGTGTTATTCAGACGTTAGGCGAGATGAGTGCTTATCAATTCAACAGTCACGATTCAATCTCCCGATGAGATGGACGATTGTCGGGACTTTGCCCTTCGGGTCTTCGAGACTTCCAACCTTTCAAATCTCTCAGAATATGATTTCGCCGAACAGATTGGACGGTTCACATTTATATCACGGAACCAGATCAATGGTCATATTCGATCCTTACATCTATCCTTGATTGCTTAATCCAACGACCATGACTTAATCAAACAATGATATGGATGGCCACCATTTACTCCGCGACTTCGTCTATTATACTTACACTATCCTTCCACTGTGTTTTGATTAATGGTTGTGAGTGCACCTGAAGTATTCTTCAGATCGGACGACCCATGTCCACTTCGGGACTTCAGAGGTTTCGAATAAACGTTGCTCCATTTTCCTCCAGAGTGATCACCTGCTAAGTAAGTCATTAAAATGGTGGAGACCACTTGCTGTCGGTTAACGCTTCCACTTACACTATCCTTCCACTATAGTAGATCGACAGTCGAGAATGCTCCCGAAGTGATCTTCAGATCGGATGTCTCGTGTCCACTTCGGGACTTCGACATTCGGGACTTTGGGACTTTGGGCAAGTGCTGGTGGTAAAACTCCCGAAGTAAAACTCCGTAGTGACGTAACCTTCTTCCATCACTTGATGACGTGTCACAAGCTAAGTAGCTACCACATGTCACTCAGATTCGTGATTGGCACGTACCTGAAATCCTGATTCAACTTGACACTTGTCATTATCAGATTGCGCCATGTGTCCTTGCTGACGTAGTCTTGCTGATGTGGAT
>ML783660.1:603647-614629 GCA_009831015.1 Picea engelmannii
AGAGAGAGAGAGAGAGAGAGAGCATCCCTTATCAAACAATGTAAAACTCAAAATATAAATCCAACTTGATCTTGAAATTTCCCTTTGTTAATGTCATATTCTATTTGGTATCAACATCTTGTTCATCTCAAAGTTAGTGTCCATTTTAGTGTAGCATCCTATTTAGAATTCCCTCTAGAGTATTCTTGATTTGAGTTTATATTAGCATCCTAGGAAGCATACATGGAATGTGTATTTAATTTTTAAATGTATTTGACAGGGCAATTCAATTTCAACATGTGTAAAATGAAGGGCAATTAAAATTGGAATACCATCATTTTTACATTCATATGCAAATATCAATGAACACAATTGCTAATGGATGTATGATAATGACTTGTGGTCTAGTTACGATATTGTATTTGAATTCCTTAATGGCCTTGTTACCACAAAATCTATAACCCAAAAAAGTGTAAAAGTCCTAAGCACCTAGATGATAACTTTGTGTAACTAAGAGGTTGGCCACTGTCACCTCACCAACTCTCTTCTGCACTTTAGGCCGACTCTCCCCTGGCTCAAGTGGGGATTCCTTAAATAGCATTGCTAGAATTATAGGATATTAAGTACAAAGGTGATATGAAGAGTAAGATCTAGCAACAACTATTTACAAAAGTTAATAAAAGAAAGTGGATGGTGGACCAAAGACTAGTGTTTTATCCATTGGGAAAATGGGGTCATAACAAAAATCAAGTGGGAGGCTGTCCTAAAGGTGGAAGGAGGAAAATATGGATGAAAAGTACAAGATGATTGCTCTCTCTCCTTTCTTCCCAAATTGTAGAAATATGTCTAAGGATGTTACATGTGTAGACGACATCCAATACCTAAGGAGATTATTGCTATCAAGAATTAGGTATGTGTGCATTAAATCCATAAGTAGAGAAAGAGACACAATCATAAACACAATTCTATTAATAACAATAAAGGGAAAATGGGAGAAGTACACCAAGTTCTTACTCCTAAGGGACATGTCTAAGATAATTTCAATATTTAGGAAAATAACAATAAAAATATACAAGATAGTCTCACCCACAAGATAATTGTGTATCCTCGAAGCATATCCAAAGATATTTCATTAAGCTCAAAGGGAGGGAGTTCTCCCAAATCCAACCATACAAAATGAGGAGTGAACAAACCCTTATATAAGTTTCAACTCACCACCTTCCAAAAATAAAGTAGTTTTTTCCTTTTTTTGATTATCAAGGAAAAATACTAGAAAGTGTTGAAAAATATTACAATAATTCCTAAGTGGGAAAATTAAGACCAAAATGCTAAGTAAAAACTTCTAGATGAATGTGGTGCCACATGCCATCTTCCTCATCCATATAACTCAAGCAAAGCATGGGCAAAGTGCCACTTGTCCTCCTCGTAAGCAAGGACACTCCTCAAGGTAACCACCTCCATGAAATAATAATAAAATTGTTAATTCAAAGAGGTGGGGCAAATGACCAAAAATAGGTGAAAATGCCATGTGTACAACCCAAATAATGAGGGACTTCTCCAATATTAACATGCAAGTGCCAAATATCATGGTTAAACTGCTTTTTCTATAAGCATGTTTATCAAGAACACGTAAAATATCTTCCTTAGCAAGTATGCCCTTGGTACTTGTGCCTTCAGAACCGTTTTTCATAGAATAAAACATTAAAATATTCCTTTGTCAAGTGCGACCTAGGGAAGAGTGCCTTGTTTCCACATTAAACTCACCATAATAATAAAATATTCATGCATGAATTCACCATTGAAAAGAGAGAGAGTGTGTGTGCTCTTGAGATTTGTGCACCTTTGACTAGGCAATCCATGAAGAAGCCATGATAGGAAGTGTGCCCTTGAGAGTTGTGCAATGGGTCCACTTTATCTCCTCAAAACATGTGCAAATGGACCTCAAATGTGGACAAATTAGTTACTAGTCCCTTTACTTGTGTGCAAAGGTGTGAACAAGGTCATGCAAAGAACAAGTGGGTCCTCATAGTGGAGCACACCAACTACTGGCCTAGGGTGATGTGTGTACATGTGTAAATGGATGAGATAGAAAGCTAAGGCGAGTTGATGAGGTGGATAAACCCTAGGGTGCATGCATGGATAGTCCCTAGTCAACTCAAGAGTCAAACAACCTCCTCAATATATGTGCAAGTGGATAAGGATGTGACATGAGTGAGATGGCAAGTGTGAACAAGGCTAAATTAAGACTAGGATGAATTGGGTTTTTATTTTTAGTGAGTTACCTCAACATGCGTGCCAAGGGGGAGTGCTAACATAAGTTGTGTACCACACATAAATAAGTTGTGTTTCCTAGTGATTAATTAGCAATGAAACTCAGGGAATTAGCCTCATTGAAGAATTATAACATTGGAGTGTTAATAGGCTAATAATTTAGCACTCAACCTAAGGTTTTAGGAATTAATTAAAACATCCTAAACCAGTTAGGAGTGTTCACACAAGGAAAAGATGAAAAATTGAATATATGACAAATGATGGCTTATTATAAAGTCAGGCTTAGGGAATTATAAGAAAAATACGCCATTCACCTCCTAGGAGATGGAATGAAGTGAAATGTAAGTGTAATGTGTATTTTATCTATGTACAAAGTAGATATGTGATGTGATACACAAACTCCCTAGGTAAAATGATGAAGTGTAAGGGTGAAGTGAGTTCCACCTAGGAAAAAAGTGAATAAGTGTTGTGAAAAAAAATTACCTAGGTGAAATCACGAGATGTTAATGAATGTGAATGAAACGAGACAAACACTAGGTGAGTACACCCCCATGCTAGAGGACATGGACCAACCATACAACACAAAGTGAAAGTGACTAGCACATAATAAGGTGATCTCCACGATGCACAACTAAAGCAATCATCAACCAACATTCCAACCCTTTGGAAGATTAGAATCATGATGCCACCTTGCAAAAATTTTAATTATCACATGTGCAACCCCATGTAATATAGATGGTAACATGCCACTTTCCTATCGTAGGTGATCCTTCAATGGATTTTTTAGTTGGAATTCTAGGTTCGCTAATTAATCCTCCATGCATACTTGAATTTCAAATAATATCTTAGAAATTTAAAATCCTTGGAGCTATATTTGGCTCTTAAATTTTTGGTCCAAAAATAAATTGTTTTGCAACTAAACGTTACAACTACTAACATATTTATTTTCTACCAATTAATAAGAATAATTATCTAACATAAAGCAACAACAAACATACAATGCAATGACTAGAAACATAAGCAATTCTTAATTTTTTTTTATAAATATGAAGGATATGTATTGATAATCTAAAGATTTTGGGAGATTAATTATTTATATGACATGATTCATTATTTCTATAATAATAATAATAATAATAATAATCATCATCTAATTTCAAGGTCAAGACCAAGCTAGACACCAAATTGGTGTATGAGAGCCCCTTGTTTGTGGGACAAGAGACCCTGATAAGTAAATATTAGCAGTGACATAGCCACGCCTGTTAATAAATTCAATTACAAATTATGAAAGTTGTTGAAGTAACCTCTCATATGTAACCATCATCAAATTTCCACGTGACAATTAATATGAATGCCAAATTCCAAGCCTGGTAGGAAGTCTCTTAAAACGATTTTTTCAAAAACCTGCAACTCCTCTACAATGGTGGACTTGGTGAGCCCAAGCCTCCTCCAAACCAAAACCTTAGTGTCCACAATACTCACACTATTTAGATTGGGTCTTCAATCCGCACAGTTGGAGGCGTTACACCACTTGACTTCTTAGCGAAGGTATTAGCTACTCTACTATTTAGCGAGACTCCTGCAACGTCAGTCTTAGACATTACATTAGCCTTTACTCATCTGTCTCTTCCAGGAATATGAAACTGACATCCCACACCGGTATTACTCCTCCCTCTAGACTGAATTTACTTTTAACCCTATCCCATCCTTGAGTGGATTTTTTAGGTGGCAGCTGCATAGGACTCCACGAGACACACACTGATGGAGGCTGAAGTCAACGCACTTATGGGTGCGGCTGATGAGGCACTATGGCACAATCCAGGTCTCTTCACCTCGACAGACGAGCTCTCCAGATGCACCAGAATTAACTCTTTGCTACAAGGGGCTCCACGCCTTACTTCCTTCTCGGTATCTTCCAGCTTGCCTACTACCTCTCTGGTCAACCCCCTGAATCTAGTTTAACCTCTGTTGATCCACCACTTAGACACCCGAACCCTCCACAGTTTTTACCATCTCCCTTTTTTTTGAAGCAATTGATTTGCCTCACCTCTCCTCAGAAACACGCCCTGAAGTCCACTCCCGAACCACACATTGCTCTTAACACTAGTATCGTTTTTGGCGCTCCCTCTGCTGCTACTTACAATCTACCCACAGCTCCAACATCATATCTGCGTGGGGAGAACCTATATGTGCTTTTTGTTTCTGTAGGAGTCACTGGGGGTCTTCGGGCGAAGGGTGCACATCCTATAGGGGGAAGAAAACCCGCACATAGACCTTGGCGTGCTAAGAATTCAAAAAAAAAAATGGTGCTGGGTGATGACGTAGGTCTAGAGGACACTGTTACTATGGCACTTTGTACGCTTGTGCGTAGGCTATCCTATATATACCTTTGTAGAAAAGATATTGCAGAATGGGTGAAGGCTTCCTGGAAGCCACTATTGGGCTATATTCCATATTTTTCTTTCCTTACAAGAGGATGGATGAGATTCTTCTTTAGAACTCAAGAGGACACAACAATTATTCTAGACCGACTCTGGCTACTCGACGGTGGCCGTCTAATGCTAAAACGTTGGCATATTAGATTTGATCCTATCCAGGATTATTTCCGCTTGCAACATTTCTGGGTTCTCTTACATGGTCTGCCCCTCCACCTCTGGAATACAAAGGCTATTGAGGCCATTGGGAATGCTTTCTGGAGGTTTGTCGGTGTGGATAAGAAGGCCCTCACTGCACCTATCAAAAGGGTGGCAAATGTCCTCGTGGAACTTGACATCCATGATGGACTGTTGGAGTCCATAGACATCGAGTGGAGAGGACACCTTATACGACAAAAGTTAGACTATCTGGGCATACCTTTTAGATGTACAATCTGCAGGCAGACATGACACCTAAGGAGGCATTGCACTGGTTATGAGGAGGATGAACAGTCAGAAGACACGATGCTAAATATTTCTTCTAGAATGGACTCTCTGAGAGTAAACACATAGGCCACCACTCCAGAGATTTTTGGTGCAAATGACCCAACTGCTCCGGACTCCCTTACTGGTAAGCTTAAAAATATCCATCCTTCATTTGTTTTCTTGTTAACTTCATGGGAACAAAATCTTCTGGAAAGTTACACCACACTAGTTTCAGGCCTCTCTACTTCACATCAGGGGGTTTATTTACATGCTCGGGAAACTACTGATCCTACTACTGCAGGCCTATCTTCTTCACTTTTGGGGGTTACTCAGTTGGCTCGAGATACTACTACATTTACCAGAAAACTACCACTGGACAGCTCCGCCACCCTGAATGCACCTTCTAATACCCACCTGCGGGGCGCGACTCAGACCTCCCTTTCGCCTTTAATTGAGACCACCTAGAACCTTGGTATCCCACTGGAGGATTCAAAACCGATCTCCCCACACAATTAATGACTCCCCTTCGCCACCTTTGGGACATGTGAGTCTTGCCTCATCATCCCCAGTCCCGATCGGGGCTTACTTAAACTCGGGCTTTAGTGTACCAAAGCCAGGGGATATCTCCCTCGGTGATGTCTTGGAGACATTAATCCTGACCTACAGAGAAGTTTTGTCCCCCATCCCCCTACCTACTTACCTGGGGAAAAATGTTCTTAGACCTCCGGGGGAGACTGGTGAGGCTTCATGCCACTTTTAAAGCACTGGAATAGACCTGGGAGTACGTGGTCAAAATTCTGGGTTACAAGCACTCATCGATAAAGACCAGGAGTTCTATTCGAAAGGAGGGTTTTCCTACTACACATACTACCTTAACTCCTTCTCCACAAACTGATTTAGGGGGACTTAGAGGCATGAAAGCCCTTGCGAGAGACAAGCCATGATCCCGCTCTCCCTCAATATCAGAGGGGTGGGGGGGCCCCTGAAATCAACCTCCTTTAGAAGACTTCTTGCTAGAACTTCGTTGGATATCATCTTCCTTCAAGAAACATTGGTATATGGACATAAAGCCAAGATTTTTTTGAATAAGTTCTGTCCCACTTGGCACACATGTACTGCTAGTTCTTTGGCTACATTGAGGGGACTGGCTATTTCTTGGGACCCTACAAAATTTTCTTTAGCTCCTCATCTATGTTGTGGTGGTATTCTCCTGAAAGGTACCTGTCTGTGGAACAACCAACTGATCTCTCTTTTTAATGTTTATGGACCATGCTCATAAAGGATTTTTTTTTGGGATAAGGTGGCATCAAGGGGAATACTTAATTATTCAAACTTGATTTTTACTGGGGATTTGAAATTAACTACAACTGCCATAGAGATATGGGGTGACTCGGCTACAAAAGACCACCTGGTTGGATACTTCTATACTCTTTTTCAAGCTCATGCCCTGATTGACTTCCCTCCGGATGTTTTATATCCCACTTGGCGTAATGGTCGCTTTAGACGAGAGGTTATTTACAAGTGAATGGATCAAATTCTTATCTCTGAAGACCTAGTAACTATTTATGGAAGGGTCAAGACCTGGGTTGAATATCTGTATTTTTCTGACCATGCTCCTATACTCTTACAACTAGTCTCTCCACTCTTTTCAAAGAAATATCCTTTTAAACTGAATGTGTGCTGGCTGCAAGAGGTAGATTTCAATCAGATTGTTAAGGATGTGTGGACAAACCCACTTTTTTAGATTGAGCTGGGGATTCAATATCATTTTTTTTGGAAATTGCAAACTCTTAAACATCATATCAAACGATGGGCTATTATTCACAGAAAACAAAAACATAATAGATTGCAAGAAATGGAATCTGATATACACACTCTTCTATAAGTCGAGACACATGATGGAGGATCCCGAGGCAGAAACAACAATTTAAAAGTCTTGGAAACCAAAAGGAACCATATCCTCCTGTTGGAAGAAGCCTTGTGGAGACAAAGGAGCAGAGCACTCTGGATAAAATGCGGTGACAAAAAAACAAAATTATTTCATTGATTTGCTAGTTATTGTCAAAATAAAAAGCACATTTGGGAAATACAAGGTGATGCTGGGCTCTTACATAGTGGACAACAAGAACTAAAGGTGGCTGCTACAAATCACTTCAAATCATTTTATGGGGTGACTGATCACAAAAATCTACATGATCCAGTCGTTGTTTCCAGTCTCTTCCCTTGCTTGGTCTTTGTGGAGGACTCACAACACTTGGATAGCCCTTGTACCATACAATAAGTTAGGGATGCTCTAAACTCTTTCTCTAAATACAAAAGTCCAGGGTCGGACGACTGAAGTGTGGAATTATTCCTGCACTTATTTGGATTAGCTGGGACAAACCTGCTAGAGCTAGTGGAAGATTCTAGGATTAGAGGGAAAGTGATCGGTGCACTGAATTCGACTTTCCTGACACTTATTCCAAAATAAAACAATCCAATTATATTTGGCGATTACATACCAATCACACTTTGCAACCTGTGCTACAAATTAATCACAAAAATCATTGCAACTAGGATAAAGCCCATCCTCTCGAGGACCCTGTCGGGTGAACAACTGATATTTTTAAAGGGAAGACAGATTTTAGAAGCCATAGCTACAACCTAGGAATGCTTGCACAACATAAAGGAGAAGAATTCCAAGGAAATTATTCTAAAATTGGATATGAAAAAATCCTTCGACTGTATTGACTGGGATTTTAATTTGTTGATCCTAACACAATTAGGCTTCAACCACCTCACTATTAAGTGGATCATGAGTTGCGTGACTACGACCAACTTCACTATCCTGGTAAATGGATAAACCTCCCCCTTCTTTCATAGTGGTTGGGGACTGTGACAGGGCTGTCCACTCTCCCCACTACTGTTCATATTGGTCATGGAAGGCTTAAGCCTACTCCTCAAAAAAGGACTTGTAGAAGGAAAAATCACATGGATAAAAGTGTCTAGGATCATCAAGATCTTACACCTCTTCTTAATTGATGATGTTTTAATCATGACCAATGACTCATTACAGGAATGGAAGGATATAAAATCCATCTTGAAGACCTTTTGTAGTGCCTCGGGCCTGTTAATAAATTGGACAAAGACAACCTTTCACTATGTCGATATACAAGAACACTCCCTGACGCTTCTAAAACATCTCTTTCCTCATAACTTTGTTCATCTTGCTGAAGGTTTTAGGTACCTTGGTTATTATATCAAAGCAAATTCTTATAAGGTTTCATACTAGAATTGGCTTGTTGCAAGGGTGGAAAAAAGAATAGGACATTGGTGTAATAGATGGCTCTCTTTAGGAGGTCTCCATATCCTCATTATAGCTGTTCTCGAAGGGCAATCACTTTACTGGATGGCTCTTGCTACCATACCATCTATAGTCTTGGAAAAACTAAGGAAATTAACTTATAACTTTCTTTGGTAAGGAATTTCTGGATACACTCGCCTACATATGAGTAACTGGGAATCACTGGAAAAACCAAATATTAAGGGAGGCTGGGGTATCCAAAATTTATTCCATTTTAACATAGCAATGGAAACCAACTCCCTCTGGCGCGTCTTGACAAAATATGGAATCCGACACTCTGTCATAACAGATAAATACCTCCCCCACTGTTCGGTGGCCACATGGTTCAATAATTCTTCAAGCATAGTGAGATCGGCCTCACAGATATGGAGGAATCTGGTAAAATCTGTGAATTGGATTACACATTGGCTCTGCTAGAATACAGGAGCCGAGCACTCAATTATCCTGGGCAAGGATTGTATTTTAGGAATGGAAAAATCCTCCTACTTATCTCTACAACTGATCTCTCTCTTAAATACAAAGAACATCATATGTCTTTTCCAAAAAAGGGGGAACCAAGGACCTGGAGTATTAGCTAACTGTTGGAAATATAGTGTTGATATAGGACTACCAGCGGAACTTGTAGTGGAATGGGAAACGTTCTGTTCGATGCTTAGACAAACCGGTCTACAACTACAAGACAAGGATGATCAACTCATGTGGACAGGGGGTGACAACTCAGGTATCTTAACTATAAAAAATGTATACACAAAAATTTCAAACACCCTCTGGAAAAACAATATAGGTGGCCAGAGGAAATATACGTGGTCTTGGAACATTGCTCATAAGATCAAACTTTTCACATCAATCACAATTGAAAACAAAATTCACACTTGGGATATTCTTCAAAGGAAAGGCTGGGTAGGACCCAATATTTTCCACCTATGCTATAGAGATGAAGAAACAATGAAGCATATTTTTATAAAGTGTCCTTTCACCAGACAAGTTTGGGTAAGTATCCTCAATGAACAAAAATTAAATACTGTTTGGGATGGGCATACTTTATCTGATTGCTATGACTCTTGGACTAAAAAGGAATGAAAACATCAAACTCTTCCAACACTGGTCTGGTGGTTTGTGTGGTTGGAAAGAAACACAAAATTATTTGACAATGGGAACCCGACTACAAACACAGTTGTTTATAAAACTCTAGGTATGCTCTCAAACTGCATAGCCATCTATCTGAAAAAAATGGATTCCAAGAATAAAGCAAAGAAAAATGTCATGATCCATACTCCAGAGGGCTTGCCTACATGATGGTTTGATGGTGCTGCACAGTCAAATGGCCTCCAGAGTAGAGCAGGGGGCTTGATAATATTATCGTCAAATTCACTTATTAGATGGACCTTCAACTGTGGCCATGACACCAACACCAGGGCTGAATTATTGGGTGCCTGGGCAACTCTTCATCTGGCATCTAGATTGAACATTGATGAACTTCAAATCTATGGTGATTCCAAAATTGTTATAGATTGGATGAACAACAAAGGAAAACTACAGGTCATCTCTCTTTTGGGCTGGTAGGACAGAATCAAAGAGCTACAACCTCTCTTCAGGAAGCTTAGTTTCACCTATATATATACCGAGAGTACAACAAAGAAGCAGATTCACATTCAAAAGATGCTCTCCAAAAACCAGCTGGTAAAATCATCTATAACCATTGGGCAGATGGGAAAGAGGGACCACCTATTGTTCTAAATCTATAATTAGATTCTCCATTATTAAGATCCTATCTCTCTATTCAGGCAGTTTGATGGTAGACATTGTATTGGGTTCAAAATTTTGTGGACATATCTTTATTTTCCAGAATAGGGACAGTCTGTAATTCTAGATCTTACACTCTTCTGCTACACTTTTTGGCATATAGCTTATGTCTCTGGTAACAGTCCAACACTTGTTACTTTCACATTTATTGGCTCAAAGAACTCTATTGGCAATTTTAGGCTTTTTTCTGTGATGTATTCTTGAAAAGAGAACAATATTATATTTTAATATAATAGAGAATTTTTTTTTGGTGGAAAAAAAAGAAGTCTCTTAAATCTTACGTGAAGTAATTTTTTCGCTTCAATTAGCATTTTGTTTTCATGACCACCATAATTTCTCAATCGACACCATAAAAATTGGATGTTCTTATGGGTGGATGATTTATTTTTGAACTCACGTTTTTAACGACGCAACCCTATGATCATTTATAAGTTAATGTTGCAGTGACACTAACTACCCATTCAAAAATATATATTATGAAAATCAATATTGGAAATTGATTTATTTATAGTGACAATAATCGTTTGAGAAATAATCAATGAATTTTAAAGTTAAATTATAATTAAATTATGAAGTTATAACTAGTCTCAAGGGGTAAGTTTTATTGGTAAATACTATAGTGAGAAAGTTCATAAATTTTTAGGATCAAATTTCATTGAATCCCTTGGAGCTATTAGTAAATATTT
>ML783660.1:651334-675591 GCA_009831015.1 Picea engelmannii
AATTTGTGTACTTGCGGACATGGAAATGGAGAAAAGTAAAGAGGTCCACCCCACATTGCTTGAATTTGGCCAAGTGTTGAATTTTGTTTTGATAGGAGAGGAAAGAAAATAAAGGAAAATAAACAAGAATAAAGGATAAGGAAAATCCTAAGGGTGAATGGATGAAAAAACCGAGTTGATCAAGAACATGGATCAACATCTAGCTCCAACTGTGAAACAATGACCCCCTGAGGGTGGCTGAGAACCCATAATAATGTTCCATTGGGCCAAATGGAGTCACAAAAAATAAGAAAAACAAAACTAAAAATATGTACATGGAGTACCAAGAAAAACTATGTACAAAGTTTTTTGACTAAGGATGAATCAACACAAAAAATGCTTCAGATATTTCCGATTGATAGGCAACAACTAAATTGTTCCCTTCATGTCTTTGAGCAAGTATGAACTATAACCAATGTTTCTTTCAATTTGATATGCACTGATCCAAAGAGCTTCAAATTTGGTATGGAATGACGATTTTTCGTTTTCCTTGTTCCACGACAAAACCAATTGATCCTTTTGAAAATCCTTTGAAGTCGTTCTTTTATCAAAATATTTCTTCACCACTTCTTTCCTTTTATTTATTTCCTATATTGCTTGTTCTCTTTGTTCTTCTAGTTGCAGGAGCTCATTATATCTTCTCTGTATTGGTGATTGTCCTTCCTTTTCTTCACCATCTAAAATTAGTGTCAAGGAATTCAATTCAACGTGAAAAGGTAGCCTTGCTTCCCTTCCATATTCCAGAGTATACGAAAAATACCCTATACTATCCTTTGGGGTTAGAAAACTTTCCCAAGTGTATCTATTAATTTTTTATGCCAATTCTTGTGATTAGCTTCAATAGTTTTCTTGATTATTTGAATCAATGTCTTGTTTGTTAACTTTGCTAATCCATTTACCTGAGGGTAATAATTGGATGATTGTCCCATGATTATTCCATACTCACCACATAATTTTGTGAATTTTGATCCAATAAAAATTGAGCCATTGTCTGTTATAAATTTTTCTGGGACACCAAACCTGGACAAAATATTTTCTTTCAAGAATTAAATTAATTGCTCTAAATCTGCATTTCTTAGAGCTACAAATTCTTGCAATTTTGTGAAATAGTTAGTTGTTGTGATAACATATGAATGACCTTTGTTAGATTTGATATTTATCAGACCAATCACATCTAAACCCCATTGAGCAAATGGTTGCTCCACCATGGAAATATGTAATGGCATTGCAACTCTTTTCATTTTTCCCGAGAATGTCTGACATGGGATGCATTTTCAAACAAATTCATAAGAATCTTTGAACACAATTGGCCAATAAAAACTAGCTTGAATGATTTTATGTGCTATTACAAATGGTGATAAATTCCCTCCACAAACCCCATCGTGAAATTATCGAATCACTTCTTTCTATTTTGAATTATCCAAACATGTTAGCAATACACCATCAAAATTTCATTTGAATAATACTCCAGATACTAGATCATAATTATTTGTTTTCATTTTCAAAGTTATTCTTTCTTTTGAGGACATTTCAGGGTGGAACTAACCATATTTTAAATAAAAGATTATATTTTTATACCATTAAGAATTCTCCAAACTTGTTCTTTGGACTATAACACCAAACCCATTGGGAGGAGGAATGATTAAAGCTTCAATCCCTACCATGAATTTACACAAACCCTGTCCTTTGACAACTTTTAAAGGTTTGATTTCTAATTCATATTCTTGAATTTTGGCTAGCCAGTTTTCCCATCTTCCTTCTCTAAGTTGTTGATTCAAAAGAATTTTTATTGGTGACTGAGGAACATAAGCAATAACATGAGTTGACAAAATATATGCCCTGAAATGAACAATTTATTTGACTAGAGACGATGCTTTTTTTTCAATGATTGAATAATTTAATTCATAAGCATGAAGCGTTTTGATCAGGAAAACAATTGGTAGTTCTTCTTGTTTCTGATTTTTCCGAGTAAATATAGAAGCAACAATTTCATCCAAGGAAAAACAATACAATATAAAATCCTTATCAAAATCTGGGCTAACAAGAACATGGGTAGTAGTAATGGATTGCTTAACTTCTGTGAAAGCCTTTTGAATTTCTGATTTCCATTCAAACCCGTGATCTTTATTTAGTAAATTGTTTATAGGTTTGACAATGGAAGAATAAATGGGGACAAATATTCAAACAAAATTTATCTTCCTGAAGAAGGATTGTACTCCCTTTGTTGATGTGGGAGGATTAAGGTCATTTATTGCTTTGATTCTTTCTGGTTCAGTATACACTCCTTCTTTACTTACAAAATGCCCTAGAAACTTTCCTTCAACTACAACAAGTAAGCGTTTTTTTCAGATTTAATGATACACCATAAATTATGCACCTTTCAAAAATATTTTTTAAGATTTTCAATATGTATTGCTCTTGATTTTGAATAAACTATTAAATCATCTTGGTAATCAACCATGAACATTCCAATGAAGTCTTTGAAAGCGTAATCCATCGCTCTCTAGAATTTGGCACTTGCATTTTTTAATCCGAATGACATTCTGACATAAGCATAAGGTCCCCATGACGTTACAAATTCCGTTTTTGGTCTGTCTTCTTCTGCTACCAAAACTTGGTCATAACCCGAAAACCCATCCAACATAGACATTATGTTGGAATATTCATCAATACTTATAGGGAGGGGTGAATCAATATGAGCACTTTTTACCACTTTTATCCACAATATATAAACTTCAACTTTATTAGCAATATTCAACAATTTATCATTATCATTCAATATATCATCAACAATATAAATCAACAATGCATAACAAGTGACCACATATACACAGTACACCAGAATTTATGTGGAAACCTGTTGACCAACATTTGGTCATCTATATTTTCCTACTCTTGTATTTATAAAAAATAATAATATCAGAAGGTGAAAAGTTTTGAACTATTATAAGTTCCTTCAATATTCCTTGTTCTCATCTTCGCCACACATTTTTTTTATTAGAAATCTGAGTTCGTATGCTTAAGATATCCAGGTTTAAAGTTTCAAGCGCAAAACAACGCCTTTGCCATGTGGAATAAAGTTAATTTCTTGAAGACATATCCAAATTTTTTGGTCCAAGACCCCAGTTTTATTCAAATTTTGGGCCCAAAACCATTAAAAATATTCATGTGCCAGGTTCAACACATTTAAAAATATTCTAGTCTATCATTCATGGGAACCCGCCATACTCAATTACCCACTCCACTCCATTCCATTATCCCATACTTAAGTTTTATTTGAGTTATGGCAGCCGGTTGGACTTGCCATAACTCCCTCCCCTCTCCCCCTTACTTACCTCACGTCCACCTCCGACACACTCATTTCACCCCCTTACTTCCGCTCCCCTCAAAATGCTTCCCCACTATTCCCCCTCACCTTCCTCACTCCCCCTTTTCCCCTTTATATCATACTTAAAATTTTTAAAAAATAATAATAACCGGACTCATGGGGACAGACTCACCCACTCCCCCTCATTCCTCACTCCCTCACCCATCCCTACTCCCCACATCCCTTACTTAAAATTATTTTGAGTATGATGGTCGGTCGGACTCACCATACTCCTTTTCCCTCCCCCCTCACATTTCCTCAAGTCCACCCCCGACACTCTCACCTCACCTCACCTGACCCTATGTCACTCCCTCTCTGTCTGCTCCCTACATTTCTCTGTCCCATCTTCCACCACCTACATTTCTACCTTCCCCCCTTACAATACCCTTTCTCTGTTTCCTACACTCCCATGCCTCCCACACTTAAATCCTTTCATAAAACATTATTACTTGTATATTACTCTCCATTAACTTTTCCATTTTATACATTATTTTATTTAACCCACATGTAACCTCATGTAACCTTATGCCATGTGCCCAAATCTCCTTGGATGACATGGAAATATGTTTAAGCCTATGGAGGAGTGCCACATGGAAACCAATTAATTGGAGACACATGGAAATATATTAATGGTTGGACGAAATTTTATTCCAGGGCCCAAATTTGTCCACGAATTTTGATCAATGGTGGCTGAGTCACGATCTTGCAGAGACCATAACTTGAGCTCCGAGTGTCAGAATCGCGCAAAATGTATACTGTTGGAAAGGTATTTCGACATATCATATGATGGTATATGTTTAAAAGGATGAAGGGTTCTACATTTTCCCCAAAAATTAAAATATTAGTCAGCTGCATTTTTAATGGACATATATGACAACTCAGCTTCATGAGCTCATATCTTGAGATCCAGTAGACGGATTTGGAAATTTTTTATATAGTTGGAAATATAATATGATGAATATCACATCTAATGATTTCCATGGATAAAGATTTTATTATCATTCCCATAGAATGAAAGAACAAATGTCCTCTTTTAAAGGGAAATTAATTAAATTTCAAAAAATAAAAGTTTAATTAAACTTTTATTAAAAAAGGAGAGGGACCCAATTTCAATATACTTGTATTAATTATGTGAATTCATTAATGAGAAATTAAAGAGATATTAATTAAAGGGAATGTTTAAGGAAGAAGCTTGTATGAAAATTTCTAGAAGGGAGAAACCCTAACTACTCAAGTAGTTAGAAAATTCCTCCTTAAAAAGAGAAGAGAGACTCCATCAAAGGTCCAAGAATTAGTATTGTGGAAGGGGCAGGGAAAAATATCATAGGAAGAAGAAGGTACAACCATGGATACACAATCAAGCTTCTAATCAAAAGAAAGAAATCTCTATCTTCTCAATTCTTTCTATTCTTCTACAACACTTCTCATAGTTTTATGCTTGAATCTTAGAGTTGGGGACAAGGCTGGGATGTTGAGTGTTCTTCTTATATTCTTCTAATATCTTTTCTTATATGATCATGGAGTATTTGTAGCCACATACATAGCTGCCAAATATTTTGTAATGAAGAACATATTTCATGAATAGAACTCCACAAAGAATTGTTTCGGGGTTGATCTTGATTGTATCTTGTAGCTTTGAGTTTTAAGTATGAGATATTTGAGGTTGACCTATCAATTTCTGTTTTATTACTTATTGTAGTAATCCGTTAAAATTATTTGAGATGATCAAATCGTTCTCTCCTATTTATCATGAAGAAGATGTGGATGTATTTATATACGAGTAAGAAGATTGTGTGTGATGTTGATCACAATTTAATTATGATGTTGAAGCCCTCCTTCAATATTTTCTTATTGTAAAAAGACTTTTGCTGCACATAAATATCATATTGGGTTATTGAAGAACCATTTTTATTTAAATCCAAGCAATACATATTTGGGGTTTTCTATCTAGAACTCTCCCTACTCCAAGATATTCAAAGATATATCTTTAATCTAAAGAGGAGAACCACCTCTATAAAAACGCAGGGGTATTTGTATCCTCGTGAGGTTTCCATTTCGGTCATAACGGATTCAAGCGTCAACATTTTTGGCGACCATACTAGGGAACGATTTGTTTTCAATATATTTGAGGAACCAAAAATCTCCATGGCTCCAAGTTTCAAGAAGAAGATTCAAGAAATTTGCTGCTTATTTTAATCATGGCTCACCTTTTTTGTAATTTCAAAATGAAAGAGAAGCACCAAATATTTGGGAGAATGAACTCCCTGGAAACTCCATTGAAAAAATCCAAAATAAAAGGTTTAATTCATGTCATAATGCTTCTTTATATTATTCATCAAGACCATCAATGGATTTGCAAGACTCGACAAAAGGGAAAATCACTCAAAGAAGGAGGTGATTTCATAATACCCCTTTAAATCTACCAAAAATATACTTTCAAATGCCCAATATTCCTATTGAATTTTTTTCTACATTCTTTGGGGATGCTTCAAAAGATCCATAGAAACACTTGATTAATTTTAAAGGTACATGTTATGATTTCAACCTCACTGAAAACGATGTTACATGTATATTATTCCTACAAACTCTACGAGAGGATGCTCTTGAATGGTATAGTTCATTAATTCCTAACTTCATTATTAGCTGGGATGTGTTAGAAGATTCATTTGTAGAAAAAATTATCCCAAAGGTGCATTCATATGTTTTTGCTGATGTTTTAAATGTTGCTTCCTTGCCACCCTCTCCCTCATGGACACAAAATGATGAAATGAATGATTCAGAAGCAAAATATCATGAAACATTGCACAACTTTTCTGAATCAAATCTTGTTGCTGAGAATGAAAGAAAGAATTCCAAAGACCAAGAAAAGGATATCAACATCTCATATACTCCATATGAGGAAGAAATTAAAGAGTCTCCACAAAATATGAAAGAATAATTCAACCAAAATAAAGAAGAATTGGTGGAAGAAAACAATTTTGAGAATAGAGAAGATAGCCATTCCATAGAATAAGAACATTTCCAAGACATCGCCAATGAAACAATAATCTTGAATGTGGAAAAAAAAGAAAAAAAAGAGTGTTTCAAGAAAGAAATTTCTCATTTGATTGAAGATAACAACACTTTGGGGCAGCCAAGAGTAGATTATATTGAATATTGGTTCGAAAGTATTGTCATCTTGCCAATGCAAACAAGTCTTCTG
Source organism: Picea engelmannii (assembly GCA_009831015.1). Lineage (NCBI taxonomy): Eukaryota > Viridiplantae > Streptophyta > Pinopsida > Pinales > Pinaceae > Picea > Picea engelmannii. The sequence goes on from ML783660.1 coordinate 657,943, forward strand.
CACACATTGCTCGATCCCATTGTGGTACATTTTGGCCATGCTCCTGATTTTCATGCTCCTGATTTATTGGCAGTAACCCCAATCTCTTTCTTACTGCTAGAGCTTATTTCACAAGTCAATAGGATGATCGAATGGCTCGATTGGAAATCTGCCTACACCTAAGGTGCCCCTTTCTTTCAAGTAAGTTAGGGTAGGTAGATCATGAATGTACACATTTCCCTTCAATGTTGCACAATAAGGCAGTCAAACTTGAAGGTAACTCTATGAAATAAGAAGAATTGCAAAAACTCATTTTGAAGATGACTCCACAACCCAATGGAGAAGGTAGTTGGTCTTGAGGTTCTAGTGTTCTCAGCAACCCACAGGGGGCCACTGTTCCGCAGTTGGAGCCAGCTGTTGACCAAAATTTGGTCACCTATATTTTCCCGCTCTTGGATTTATAAAAAAAATAATATCAGAAGGTGAAAATTTTTGAACTATTATAAGTTCCTTGAATAGTCCTCGGTCTCTGCTTCACCACACATTTTTTGGATCAGAAATACGAGTTTGTATGCTCAAGATATCCAGGTTTAAAGTTTCAAGCGAAAAACAATGCCTCTTCCATGTGGATTAAAGCTAATTTTTTGAAGACATATCCAAATTTTCGAGTCCAAGACCCTGGTTTTATTCAATTTTTGGGTCCCAAACCCTTAAAAATATTCATATGTCGGGTTCAACACCTTTAAAAATCTTCTAGTCTATCATTCGTGGGAACCTGCCACACTCAATTACCCACTCCACTCCACTACATTCCCTTATCCCATACTTAAGTTTTATTTGAGTTATGGCGGTCTGTTGGACTCGCGATAAATCCCTCACCTCTCCCCCTCACATCCACCTCCGACACACTCATTTCACCCCCTTACTTCCGATCCCCTCAAAATTCTTCCCCACTATTCCCCCTCACCTTCCTCACTCCCCCTTTTTCCATTTATATCATACTTAACATTTAAAAAAAATAATAATAACCAGACTCACAGGGACAAACTCACCCACTCTCCCTCATTCCTCGATAACTCACCCATCCCCCGCTCCCCAAATACCTTACTTAAAAGTGTTTTGAGTATGGCGGTCGGTTGGACTCTCCATACTCCTTTTCCCTTCCCCCTCACATTTCCTCAAGTCTGCCCCTCGACACTCTCACCTCACCTCACCTCACCCTACGTCACTCCCTCTCACTCCACTCCTTAAATTTATCCCTCTTCTCTTCCGCCACCTACATTTCTACCCTCCCCCCATACACTACCCTTTTCCCCTTTCCTACACTCCCATGCTTCCCACACTTAACTCCTTTCATAAAACATTATTACTATTATATTACTCACCTTTAACTTTTTCATTTTATACATTATTTTGTTTAACCCACATGCAACCTTATGCCAAGTGCCCAAATATCCTTGGATGACATGGAAATATGTTTAATAATATGGAGAACTGCCACATGGAAGCCAATTAATTGGAGACACATGGAAATATATTAATGGTTGGATGAAATTTAATCCAAGGGCCCAGATTTGTCCACGAATTTTGATCAATGGTGGCCGAGTCACGATCTTGCAAAGGCCATAACTTGAGATCTAAGTGTCAGAATCACGTATACTTTATACCGTTGGGAATTTATTTCGACGTAGAAGATGATGGTATAGGTTTCAAATGCTGAAGGTTGCTACATTTTCCCCAGAAATTAAAATATCAGTCAACTGCATTTTTAATGGGCATGCATGACAACTCAGCTTCACGAGCTCATATACTGAGATCTAGGCGACGGATTTGAACACATTTTATATCTTTGGAAAGATAAGATGATGAAGATAACATATAAAATTATTTCCATGGATAAAATATTTATTATCATTCCCATATAATTAAAGCACAATTGTCCTCTTTTAAAGAGAAATTAATTAAATTTCAAAAAATAAAAGTTTAATTAAACTTTTATTAAAAAAGGAGAGGGACCCACTTTAAATATACTTGTATTAATGATGTGAATTTATTATGAGGTATTAATGAGACATTAATTAAAAAGAATGTTTTAAGAAAAAACTTGTACTAGAATTTCTAGAAGGGAGAAACCCTATAGAAAATTCCTCCTTACAAAGAGAAGAGAGGCTCTATCAAAGGTCCAAGAATTAGTATTGTCAAAGATGTAGGGCAGGGAAGAATATCAGAGGAAGAAGAAGGTACAACCATGGATACACAATCAAGCTTCTGATCAGAAGAAAGAAATCTCCATATTCTCCATTCTTTCTATTCTTCTGAACCACTTCTCATAGATTTATGCTTGAATTTGAGAGTTGGGCACAAGGATAGGTTGTTGAGTGTTCTTCTTATATTCTTCTAAGATCTTTTCTTATATGATCATGGAGTATTTTCAGCCACATACATGGCTGTCAATTTTTTTTTAATGAATAACATATTTCATGAATAAAACTCCACAAAGAATTGTTTCGGGGCTGATCTTGACTGTATCTTGTAACTTTGAGTTTTAAGTATGAAATATTTGAGGTTGACCTATAAATTTCTCTTTTATTACTAATTGTAGTACTCTGTTAAAATTCTGTGAGATGATCAAATCATTCTCTCCTATTTATCATGAAGAAGATGTGGATGTATTTATATAGGATTAAGAAGATTGTGTGTGATGTTGATCACAATTTAATTATGATGTTGAAGCCCTCCTTCAATATTTTATTATTGTAAAAAGACTTTTGCTACACTTAAATATCATATTGGGTTATTGAAGAACCATTTTCATTTAAATCCAAGCAATAAAGATTTGTGGTTTTCTCTCTAGCACTCTCCCTACTCCAAGATATATATTTTAGCCAAAGAGGAGAACCACCTCTATAAAAAAACATGGGGATTTGTATTGTTGTGAGGTTTCCATTTTGGTCCTAACGGATTCAAGCATAAAAAAAGCCCAAATGGGAGAAAACCACAAAATTCTTTCTTATATATATCAAAGATTACATTCATAGGAATCGCCAACTTCCAAATTCTCCAACACCAACTGGAAGGAGGCACCAACCCCCTGATTTAGAGGCACCAACATGAAGGAAGCACCAACTAGAAGGAGGCTATGACCCCCTGATTTACATGAACCAACCTGAAGGAAGCACCAACTACTTGATTTATCTGATACCAACTAGAAGGAGGCTATGACCCCCTTTTCTTGCCCCATCCTTCTGCCTTGAAATATAAATGTAGACCAAACTGTCACTACCACAATCACTGCCACTCTCAACCTGTCACTGCCACTAATACTGAACCATCAACCTATCACTGCCACTGATACTGAACCATCAATTTGTCACTATGAACTTGTCATCATTACTATCACTACCACTATTTCATCATCAACCAGATCCACTCACAACTACATGCAACTCATGCCATGATCACCAAGGGAATATCTCAATCCATATTCCCAACATCACCACAACCTGCCTCTAGTCATGTACCAAACAGTACCAAGATCACCAACATGTGCCTCTAACAATGCATCATATCATTATCAATATATGTGCCTCAACCATATGCCAAGCCATGCATCAAACCATGAACCATAACATCACCAAGATGTGTCGCATCATGTATTAACATCACCAAGCATGTACCATAGCCTCATCAAGATATATATCTAAACCATGTACCAAACATGTGCCACCATCCATAAGCTATGTACCTCAAACATGTGTCATATCACTCGTGATATGCCTCAACTATATACCAAAAGATATCCCATAAACCATGCACTGTAACATCACCAAAATATACCTCAACATGTACCATACCATCACCAAGATATAACATTCAAAACATGCATATACACATACCTTTGATCCTGTAGCAACCTTACTGCATCACCATACCTTGCTGCAACCTAGAACAAGCATCCCCTTTACTTTACCTCATCCTTGCTACCTCATATTTGCCAATAGATCAAGTGTTCACTAGATAGATATTCATTGAACTTGTGTTTAAGAATGAGAGATTCTTGATGTTTATTTATACTCTTCCATGTAACTACTTTTCAACCAGTTTACCCTTAATTAATTTCTTGTTATAACTATTTTACCTTTTTTCCTAATTTTAGGGTAATCACTGTTTTACCCTTTTTCCTAATTTTAGGGTCATAACTGTTTTACCTTTTTTCCTAATTTTAGGGTCATAACTATTTTACCCTTTTTCCTAACTTTAGGGTCATAACTGTTTTACCCTTTTTCCTAACTTTAGRTTCATAACTGTTATACTCTTTTTCTTAATTTTATGGTCAACCTATAGTTTCTCATTAAAATGAMTTTTCCATTAATTAATGACTTTGTAATTGTTTAGATCTTCTTAACCATTCTTCGGGGATTCCAATTTCATGAGGMCATGAYTCCTCAACCACGAGGAACCACATGGAATACCACCTACTGTTGGAAATGACATGACGATAAATATCCATCCATGAGTATGTTACCTGCATTTAYGCTGTCCTTCATGTTTAAATTCCTCAAACAACTTCGGGTTCCACAACCATACCTTAGAGGGTTCTTGTAGACTTTGTMAATTACACCTGTCTCTTAGACTTCTTCTAGGGATGACATCAATTAACTTACCAACAATCTCGACCATAAAAATGACAAGCAATTCTCCAATAATAAACCAACTATCCAAAAATCTTGTTCACATCTCTGGGGCTTCCAGACTTCTTTAAGGGTTGAATCGATCACATATTTGGGTCTTATAGACTTCTCCAAGGGTTGACATCAATGACAACCAACTATCCAAACCAACTTTCCAACACATTAATGCAGATCCTGTAACTTGCTGAAGGAACATTTCCATATTGGGAAAGGGGTAATTATGTTTTATGCTAACTCGGTTAAGATCCCTGAAATCAATGCACAGGAAGATCTCACCAGTCTTCTTCCTTACCACCACCAGATTCAAAAGCCAATCTGAATGTCTAATAGGAAAAAAATATTCTATCTTTCTTTAACTTCTCAATTTCTATCTTTACGAGAGGCTTTATCTTGGGATTTATTATTCTTAGTTTTTTCTTAAATGGTTTGGATCCTTCTTTTAGAGGTATAGTATGTTGGAATATTGATTTATCATATTCTTTCAAATCATCATAATTCCATTCAAATACATCTTGAAAATATTTAAAAGACAGGGTATACTGATTGATTTCTTCTTTGGTGCAACTAGTACCCAAATTTATATACTTTGGTGATTCAAGGGTACCGATGTTTATCTTCTGTGTTTCTTGGACCTTTCTTACAGAAGTTTCTTCTAATGGTTCTGAAATGTTGATTTGGTGATATCTCGTAAAGAGGGATTCCAAATTTATCTACTTCGTTGGAGAAAGTTTATGATTTTCTTTATGAACTTCTCCTTGAAAATTATGATCTTCTACTAGATCAAATTCATTTACGGGGTCACCATCTGTAAGAAAATTTACAACATGCTCATCATTTTCAAAAACTTGTAAATATTCTTGATTGTCTGGAATTGATGGTCAGAAAATAGTCTTCACATGATAAGTGCCTTGTCGTTGACAATCCTATGTGTTAAAAAGGGATGTTGATATTGCTAATGTGCCAACCTTTTGATTCTTTTCTCTGGTAATGAAAGATATATTAAAAGAATTGAAAGAATACATGAGCTTTGACACCCTTTTTGCATAACATTTTAAATTTTCCTTTTTAACCTTATATGATCTAGATGGATGTCGGTGGCCTCCCACCTATTCCAACTGGTTCATTTTGGCAATTTTCCAGTTTGACAATTATTTTCTTAGTTTTCAGGTCCCTGACTTGCGAGGCCATTTTGAGGCCATAAACAACGTTTTTAGGGCTCGCCACAGTCAGAAATGATCTTTGATATATAGTAGAAAAATGTGTATTCCTTGGATAGACCTTTCCAATGGGATATCATGTGCCTAAAACGAAGATCGTATGCAAAAGTTACGACTCCGGGAAGTTGATGTACTAACTTACCCAAATGGGGCCCACATGACTTTTGGCGCTTCATCTCCTAGGGTTAGGTTTTTGGATGTCTAGGGTTTTTGACATTCTCGTTTATTGTAAAAGGGACTTTAGAGCCTCATTGTAATCATCTTCTTGGGAATGAGCGCATCCATCACATCTCTTCTCAGAGATATGCTGCCACCATTCCAACAAGCTTGTTTTCGGTTTCATTTTACAGTTTCTGCTTATTTCCTTATTGAATAGAAAACCAGTTTTACTGTATCTCTGTTATTCTGTGTTAAGCATCTTTTAATAATCTGTATTCATTCATTCTGCTCATAAAATCCAGTTCATTATATTTCTTTCTAATGTGATTAATAATAACCTCTGAATAACCAATGATCATTAAATTCTCAACTTTCATTTGGAGGGAAAAAATCATACCTTGAATCAATGCTTCATATTCTTCCTTGTTATTTGTGCATGGAAGTTTAATTCTAATTTCACATCGGTGTATTCCATCTTTAGGACTCTTAAATATCATTCCTGCTCCATTTCTAGATCTAGAACATCCACCATCAAAGGAAATTCTCCAATATCCTTGAAAATCATTTTCCTTTTCTTGTTTTTAAATGTTGAGTTGCTCTGAATCAAACACAACATAATTTCCCATTCCTACCTCAAGATAATTCCTCATCAAGACATTCTCCTTTTTTTTCTGAAAGAAACCGATTTCCTGACTTCTCTAGGAACTCTTACCATTGTTCCATTCTTATGAGGCAACATCATACAACTTCCATCATTCATTATATAACCTCCAATCATTGAGCACCAATCTATAGCAAGAACAATTCTGTATGCAGAGGAAGATCTACCACTATAATAATGAATATTGTTGTGATATGAGGAGTGAAAATTATCCAAGCATAAGTTTTTTTTATTTCCCCATAGGCTGGGACTTTTTTTGAGTCAATATCATAAATGCTTTTACTAGTCTCACAGTGCCTCGTACATTCCATCCCAAGTGCTTGCATGAATGACAAAGGCATGATGTTATTAATAGCCCCACTATCAATCAAACAGTTGTGTAACACAATATCATGATTCTCATGGTTATATCGAATGGTGGAACTTTCCCTCTTGGTTTAGATAATGAATAACTTTGTTATTGTTTAGAATTTATAGCTGCAACTTCCATTCTTGTATCTGAATAATCAAGTATTCTTAAACAAAATTCCCTTTACTATGGTATTTTGACTACCTCCATAAAAAGAAAAGTGATTTTGAGTTTGGATAAATCATCTATCACATTATAGGTCATTACTTGTGGAGTCTTAGCCTGGTTAGCAACAACTTGTTGCTTTGTTGTCTCTTGATTCACTTTAGTCTTTTCTTTTTCGGGAGCCTCTTTTGTTTTAAACTTGTTAGCTTGTGTTCTTGTTTGAACAATGTTTTCCTATAAAACGTCATATTCTTCTTGCTCGTTAAAAATGTATAAATATGATTCTCCTTCATCAATCTATACTGATTTTAAATTTTCGTCTTGGATGATGTTTGGTTCTTATTCAAGATCTTCAAAATTTTCTTCCTCAATAATTTCTTCTAATACAAGAGAATTTGGATTTGGAACGCGGGGTGCTCTTGGCCTTTGTTCTTGATTTCTGCAATCATTTCTTACCCTTTGTTCTTGAGTAGGGATTCTTCTTTGTTCATGAGAAATAACTCTTGGATTTTGATCAACTAGAATAAAGTTTTCGTCTCTTTTTAATCTGGGTAGCTCATTTTTCATTTGTCGAATAGTCCTATTCATTTGAGCTATTTCCAATATTTGTTTTGTTTCTTGGGTAGTAGATGGATCATTTCTTATATTTGGGACAATAACTTGGAAAAATCCTCCCTAAACTCCTTGTTTTTTAACATTTCTCGAGGTTGATGCTCTTTGATATTCTATAGTAAGGTTAACCATGATCCTTTGAACTTTTCCAAGGATAGTCTCAAGGTCAACATTTGTTTCTATCATAATTTCTTCCATTTCTGTTGTTTTGGTTAGAAAACCATCTAAGTATTCTATTTTAGTAGCTTGATAACATATTTCACATTAGTTGGAATAAAGTTCTTATAACATACGAGTATAACTGGATCATTTGTTCAGTGTGCTTCTCGAATTTGATTTAAGATTTTGAAAAATCACAACTTGAAATCTTTGATTCTCTCTCCTTTTCTCAAATGAATTTGGGTAAACTATGTGAACAATGTATGCTATGCAATCAAAGGTGTATACATGGTCATAAACATAGTTTCTAAATCATAAAAGGATGAAATTGACTAGGTAGGTAGAGACATGTACCATTCATAGGTTGGGCCTATCAACGTATGAAGAAAAACTCTTACTATTACATCATCATGGTCTATTAGATGTATTTCACACATAGCCAAAAATCGCTCCATATGTCTTTTTGGGTCCATTAATCCATCTCCTGAAAAATATTGGTAGGACTCCTTGTGGAAGAGTGGGTAATTGGTGTTGTTCCCCTTGAAGATTTAATGGGTTATTTCTAACCCTTCTTTGTGGGATTATTTATCTATAATTTAATTCTCTATTATTCCCAAGAAGATCATTTATTTCTTCTCTATTACCCATTGCTTGAGTTTATATTTTCTCAGTCTTAGAACTTTGTTCAACTTCAAAAATTTGAAGTTGTTACTTTTACTTCTTGTTATTGGCAGTTTGTATGTTTCCAGTCTTTTCTTAATTTTTGGGTGTTTGTCTCTGTCTTCTCACGATTTCTCTTTCTTCTTCATGAGAAAGGGTCTCCCTTTATTTTTCTAATTATTCTTAGGTTATTTCTATCCTTATTGTTAAGTTATACAATTGGTGCAATAGGCTCCATTGATTTCTAAGACCAATTTGCAAATTTGGTTGATTCAGGTCAGGTTAAGTCATTAGATTTCTGTCTATGAAGCCAACCTTTTTCTCTCCCTAGTATGGTCACAAAAAATGTTGACCTGTAAGACTATTTTATGGTATTAAGGTCAACCTCACGAGGATATGAATCCCCCTGCATTTTTTGAGAGGTGGTACTCGTCTTTTTCTTATAAATTTATAACAAAATCTGAGAAGGACCAGATTTTGTAAAATCTAACATTCTTATTCAAACAAATACTTGGAATAGGGACCAAATACATTTCAAAAAGGAAACAAATATATACAATATCTTACAACATGTATAAATCAAATATGTATGATAAATAAAAGGTTGACATTTCCAGCACAACATTTATGTTAAGAACCAAATACTTGCATACAGAAACACCACAAAGATTCAAAGAACAATATAGAAGAACCCCACTTTATTATATCAAACCCTTGAGGTAGGGCAACACCATACAATGGATACTATTATGGAAGGGATCCTCTCCTATTCACTTTCCTCTTTGAGGGGGCTTCCTCCTATTGAGCTACCGCTCTAAATACAATAATTCTCTTCATATCCCATTACCTAATGCTTGAACCCCTTTATATAGTGCTACCATCACCTAAGAACATTCTAGAGGAGGAATCTTATAGAAGTAGAACCTTCTAAGAAGTCTTCTTACATTTATTATATCTAACTACCATAGTGGGCATTATTTAATAATATAGTGGACCTAGTCCACCTTACATTGAATGGCCTCCACTATTATCACTATGGGTCCTCGGCCCCCTCCTCACTACCTCTCTAGCTACCTAAAACTCCATTCCCCTTAAGAAAGTGTTGTCGTCAATGCTTGATGTACAACCATATACCAGGGTCCCATGAATAATTGTGGACCATAATGCTGAAGAAGACTAGAGAACCAAGGTCCCATGTAGAAAGGAAAACCATTATGCTGAAGCAGTCCAATCACCATTGTAAACTCGAGTCCCATGTCCAAGTGCTCATGTGAACTCCTAGTGGAATATTTTGGAACCCAATAACCAACTCAAAATAATGCTCCAAAGATTGACACCTGTCATGTGGATCCAAATAAGAAGATCCATCCACATAGTGGAAAATGGTTGTAGCAGAATCGGGAAGGAATAATACCACTGTAGAATATGCACGACGAAAACTGGTAATAATCATTGGCTCCCGATTTTTCACATTGATGTTCTATACATAAGGTGGATTAGAGTCATCAAATAAAATATGAAAGTGGTTGTCATCCCAGAAATGACAACTATCCATAGACCAATCATCACAATCGTCCTCAAAATCATACCAAGCATATATTTCTTGATTATATTCATCCCTGATGTTGTCCATAAGAAATATCTCCTGCATGATATCCAATGAATCTTGAATACTACAAAAACTATCATTGAGGCCATATGTGAGGCCATCTACAAAGTCATGTAATGTGTCATTCAATTGGACTTTGACTGCTTCAGTCATCTGTAGAATTTCTTCGAGGGTTTGAAAGGAAATAACCATTGGAAACACCACATAAAATATACCAAAATAAATATCTTAAAATAATTTATTCAATGACATTGATCTGGTAACAATCTAAGCACCCTATGAAAAGTTATGAACTCTACAGTCCCGTCGTCGTCATGAAAAACCCAAGAAAATAGATGATTTTAAATCAACGATATCTTCACTTCTAGAGCTCCGATTTGGACGATTTGTTTTTTGAAATTGGGTGAAATTGTGAGAGGAACTCAGATATGCAATTTTTTTTGAAAAATTCAGCCTTAGATGCTACAGAAAGCATAAAAATCACGCGGTCGTCTGTGAAAAAAAAACCCCCTGAAAATTACAGATTTTAAAACTTCAATATCTTGACTTCCCGGACTTCGTTTCAGACGCTTTTTTTTTTAACTTTCTTGTTTTTCTGAGAGGAACTTAGATCTATAACATGTTTCTGCAAATTTTGAACATAAATATACAAAAATTGTTTGGAATTTTGCGGCCCCCTTTTTTTTCTTCTCCGAAAAAATCTGCAAAAAAAAAAAAAAAAACAATTTGCCCACAATTTTTGCCAAGGAAAGTGCTATGATACCATTTTTTAAGAACCAAATACTTGCATACAGAAACAATGCAAATATTCACAGAACAATATAGAAGAGACACACTTTATTATATCAAATTCTTGAGGTAGGGCACCACCATACAGTGGATCCTATTACGGAAGGGATCCTCTCATGTTCACTTGCCTCTTCGAGGGGGCTTCCTCCTATTGAGCTACATCTCCAAATACAATACTTCTCTTCATATCCCATTACATTGATTGAACCCATTTATATAGTTCTACCATCACCTAAGAACATTTTAGAGGAGGAATCTTCTAGAAGTAGAACCTTCTAAGAAGTGCTCTTAATTTATTATATCTAACTACCCATTTATTATATCTAACTACCATAGTGGGACTTATTTAATAATATAGTGGACCTAGTCCACCTTACATTGAATGGCCTCCACTATTATCACTATGTGCCCTCTGCCCCCCCGACTACCTCTCTAGCTACCTAACAATTTATCAAGATAGTAAGAAGATATCCACAGTAAAAAGACAAGAAAGATGGACCGAATAAATAAGATAACTTTAAATGATCATTCCATTAAACATAAAAATATTATGATGTACAAAACATTTGAAAACTCAAGCTTCAAATCAAGGTCTGTGAGAATACAATAATGTAGTACTACTAGTAGTTCTCTTGGAGTCTAAAAAATAATATAAGTATTTAAATACAAATCAAATGTCTTTAAAGAAAAAGTGTGTGTTCACCCTTCAAACAGGGTTAGGTTTGTCTCCAGCGGACCATAAAATGAAAAGACATGGAAGATGAGAGAAAAAAAATCAAGGGTTAGCATGGTTTTCACATAATACTGAGAAATAAAGGCGATGTGACAAATGACTATAGAAGAAAAAGAAAGAAAGAAGGGAACAATGTCGCTGCTTGACTCACTGTGATGGAAAGCACTCGTAACCTTTACTTGCTTGCAATTGATTCCATTATAGGTGTTTGTTGTGGTTGAGGTGCATGATCGTTGTAAGTGCTTCTTGATTTTCTGGTTCAATAATTCTGATTAATGCCTTTTTTAACCGCTCCTCAATGTATTCCCTTATAGGTGCCACGATAATTTCATGCTTAGTTTTAATTACAAATAACCTATTTTCAAATTCCCTCATATCCATCTCTGATTGATGCAACGTATCATCCACTTCATTATTCCTGTTGATATACTGAACTAACCATTTTTCCACTTTATCTTCAAAAAAGGCTATAATCTTGGTAAATTTATTTGTCCAAGCAACTTTTAATTCATTAAGTTGTCCCATTAAAGATTCTTTTGATATAATCATGGTATCCATCAATACATTAGGACCATTTAATTCTTTAGTAAGACCAACAAGTTTAAGAAATAAATCACACTTTTAATTTATCAAGAAATCAATTTCGTTAATCATTTCCTTTAATTATTTGATCCTTCTTAACCAACATGTGTTGATTTGCTTCATCTGGTAAGGCGAAGGAATTTTTTTTTCTTTCTTGTGGGCTTCATTTAAGATGGAGACCTTATATGGAAATGTATTTACATCTTCCTTGAAAAATCCTTCATCATTTTCTAAGTCCTTTTCAAGTACTCTTTGAAATTATGTATTCTAGATGAAAATCTAGCAATACTTTGGGAAAGCTCCCAAATTTCTTGGATTATATCAATTCTCTTTTGTATGGAATCACCAACATATTTTCTTATAGCCTGCAATAAACTTGATGAGAATTTGTACTTTTGTGTTTCTTTCCGAGGTATCTTCTATCAGAAGTGCAGGTTGGATTGAACTCAAAGGTTCTGGAAACAATGGTCTTGGTACCAAGGCAAATTATAATTATTTTATCCTCCTTTTCAATTCTGAAATTTCTTTTTCCATGTTATCAATTGATTGCTTCAAGGAATCTTCAATAGCTCTGTGGAATTTTGCAATTTTTGATGGTGCTACTCCATCAAAATCAATTGAAGATTTCCATCTCTTTGATGACCTTTTATTCTTAGTATTTACTTTTTCCAATATAAATTTCTTAGTCTCTCAATTGTAGGCCATGTGGTGCAAAGTGACATATTCCTCTTCAAATATTTCGGTATCCTGGGTAATCATAACATCAACAATTTCCCTCGTCTCTAATAATCTTTGTGTAGACCATCTAGGTTCTTCAATGAATTTGTCCATATCCATTGCATGGGGACTCTCTTGGACTTCAGGTATGCTTAAGCTGATTGATGATGTATTCCTTTTTATTTTCACATGATTATATGTAATATGTGATTTTTCAAGATTTTTCCTCGGTGGGTCTTTATCTCTACCATTGTCTGACTCTCCAACTCATATTTTTCTAGTCTCCATTTCATTGGTTCTATTCTTCGTTCTTAATGGAGGGCTTCTTCGAGATGTTGTTGGTGAATTAGGGTTTTGATTTATCACTTCCTTGCCATGCTGTCTCTGTCCTTCATTGGTGATTTTTACTTTTCCCGTGTCATTTGAATTTTTTTAGGGAACTATTTCATGGAGATCTAAATTATCTCCACCACCCTCCTAAACTGTTCAATTTTGGTAAAATGTGAAGAGTACTCTACTAATTCCATATGTGCAGTAAATTTGTTGTCTGGGTCAAAACCTTCAATATATTTAGCTTCCTTCAAGCCCAACTATTCATGATGTCCTATCAATTAATTAAGGTGGGTTATATGCTTCATAATAAATTTCCCAATTTTCCATGGTAGTGGTATGAATTTCTTTTTCCTCTTATCCTGGAAGAAATGGGCCCAAGTCTTATATTGTCTACACATTTCTCCAACAAAGAGTTTATCTAATACAAAGAATGGTAAAAGGAAAGGATTCTTCTCACTTCCAAACAATCTAATAAAAATAAATTCCTCCGACATTTCATAGGCTCCTTTCCCAGAGAGAAAGGTAGCTGCTTCCAAGGATAGTCTCGATGTAATATGACCAAACATCAATTTTTTTAAATTATGAAATAAAGTTGTTATGCATTGAATACAAATTGTATTGAGCTTTATGCATGTGCAAGACCAAATATCGTGCATAAACTGGATCCAACTTAAAATCAACATGTTTTCCCTTGGCAAGTCTTCAAACACATGGCCATAAGCGATGGCGAAAATGAGGTAAGAAGTCCTATAAGACTTTCGAGTCTTTTTGAGGTTATTCAATTGGAAATAAATTTCATTTGAGATAAGATTAGTCAATCAATAATGGATTTTTCATGCAAAGCATAGTGCAAGGCATAGTGCAAGGCATATATAACATTTATTGATATAAACACAGTAGATTCTAGACTGATAATGCGGGTGAACAACCATGCAAATTCTCTGTAAGTGTATTTTAATGAAGTTACCTCAATCTTGGGAGTTCGAGGGTTACTGGGCGGATCCTCCAAGTAATTTCTTAGAAACCTATTTCCTCCTTTATGCTACTTCAGAAATTTGTTGGCCTCTTCGTTTTTGAATCACATGGTAGGTGTAGGGAGTCATATCATTTTGGAGAATGATGAAGGAGCTAGAGAGATGGGTTGATGAACTTGCAATTGAGTTATTCTCCGTTTAGAGATGAAGTTGTATGTGCACCATTGAACAATATATTTGAATTCTATTACTTCGAAAACAAAACCTACTAATGCTATTCCTGAGGTCCAGATTAAGTTCATTTTATTTTTGGTCGGAGAAAGAGATTTGTAGTAATTATATGCCCTAGATCACTGGAACTCTTGATCCTCATGCCCCAGTGTGTTTAATGTATTTCCACAATATTGTTCCTTTTTCTTACTTGACATTCTTTTTTTGTTTTGACAAAAAGGTGGCACTATTGTCGATACTTATAGCTTGGCATATTTGATTTTATTTAATTTCACCACGTATTTCCTTGATAACTCAATCAATCATAAATATTGCTTTTAATATTTTCGACTTATATGATATTTGGATTTATTGCGAGATTTAATAGTTGTGTCATTAATTTAATAATGGTATTATGCTTATACAAGTGGAAACTGATGTGGTGTGGAGAATAATTGTGATGGGAAGTGGTGATGTGATGCAATGGTGGTGGAAAATGTTAAGTATGAAGGAGAAAAATGAGGAGTGATAAGTGCAAAATGTATACCAAAGAAATGCAGACCTGTGGACACGGATATGAGGAAGGGTAAGGAGTTCTGCATTGAGATTGAAAATATGGTTAAGTATAAAGGTGTTATGGAGAATGCGGACCTGCGAACTTGCAGACCTGCGAACTTGCAGACCTAGGGATTCAAGGAAAAATGTTAAATGAGAATTATGCAGTTCCACATATGCTTTTGTGAAAATTGACTAAGTGTTAAAAAAGGTGAAAAAATTACAGTTTGGGGAATGAAAAGTGACAAGTAAATTTTGGTGAATGCAGAGCTCCTAACTTGGAGACTCAAAGAAAGTTAACAGATGATATGTAGCTCCGCATACACATTCTTAAAAAAGGACCAAGTCTAAAAAGGGTGAAAGTGCATTGTGGAGGATACAAAGGTATGAGGTGAGGAATGTAGGTAGCGTGAATGTAGACATGCGGATTTGTAGACGTAGGGACATGTAATCAAAGAAAAGTAAAGAGGTCCGCCCCACATTTCTTGAATTTGGCTAAGTGTTGGTTTTTTTTTTGATAGGAGAGAAAAGAAAATAAAGGAAAATAAACAAGAATAAATGATAAGGAAAATCCTAAGGGTGGTTGGATGAAAACACCAAGTTGATAAATAATATGGATCAACACTAATGCAACCAAGAACAAACTTCCTAAAACCATGACAAGTAATAAAAAAACAAGCTATTTGTAATTAGGACAACATTACATAACATGCAAAAAAAACCCTTCCAAGTTGAATAAGCTCACATAAATCGATGCCAACAATAAGAAGACATTATTAAGTGGCACATGACACATAAGCTCTTCAATCATGATAACGATGAATGCCACTTGCATAAGGCTAATATGGAGACAACACCAAAATCACATTTTCCCCTAGACCTCAAGCCCAAGATCATTGATTCGAAGAAATGGCCCCTTTAGTAGTACTAAATACAAATGTTAGGGATTCTACATATCTAATGAAGATGAAAAATGATTCTTCAATTTGCAAAAGTTGGTTAAAGGATAACTTGGTGGGATATCTTAATTGGTTGAGTGATCTGAGTTTCATGCAAGATCCTTGGGGTTGATCCCTTGAGTTGGTTTCCTCTATTGTGTTCATCTCTCGATGTTCATATCAGGTCAATTTCCATAATAAACATTGAGATGTTTACACTAGGTATCATCTACGAAATGTTGGGAAGTGCCCGAGGGTTTCCTTGGAAAAAGAAGGTGGGTTAGAGGCCAACCTCTTCACTTCATCTTTGAAAATGGGTAGCAATAAGAGCCAAATCATAGTATATATGATCAAATGAATCAACTTGATTGATGTATCCTATTCATATCCATTTACCATTAGTTGGTTGCAACAAATAAAAAGTTTGTGCATCACACGCCAATGTAGGATTTCACATGCAATCAATCCATCCTAGGATGATGTACTTTATGATGTAGCACCATTGGGTGTCTATGACTTATTATTAGTTTAAACATTCATATGAGAGAGATGTGACATATACCAAGCACAACCACATAAGGTGCTCCTCACCATTGGACATTGATATTACAAAACTCCAAAAGTTCCTATGAATATCATCACTGCTACTTATGCATAATATTATAAGATCACAATCCACACAAATAATTCAATTTGATGAAAATTTTGTGTCAACAACCTTCCAATCCTCTAATTTTTGCTTAGATCATTTTAATGCTTGAGTCTTTAGTTGACTGTGACCCCATAATTTAGTGCGTCAACATATTTTTATTAGGACAATGACAAGACATTATGGAAAAAGGATACATAACTCTTTAGGATTAGTCCAATAGATAAATTTGTTGTGATAAGGATCTTTACTCTTGCATCCAATGCAATGGGGACCATTACTACTCAAGGGGAAGCATTGATCTATGAATCATTATGTTTTTGTTATGTAGCAATCTCATTTCATCCTTTAGCATGCACAAAATAGCACATGTCAACGTTTATTTAGGTTTCATTACACTTGACACCTCTTACATGACCAATGTATATCCTTCATTATGATTCTTAAGTACACAACTGTTGCATGATGATCAACATGCCAACTCATCATATAGATAAATGGACTATTCAATATACCATGCCATTCACAACTTGTCAACCTAACTTGGATACAACTAAATGGGAGAATGTGGCCTTCCTAATGGGTGATCATGTTTGGCTAGGACCACATGCACCATAACTAACCACATTTAAGTCTCATGAGCTCATGGACCAATTCTCTTTATCATTTGATCCCCCTCATTTTGTATAAGTTTGTAATAGCGACATTTGTAAATCATTGATTTACATACATTTAAAAAAGTAGGAATTGCGTAATGGATTAACAAAGCATCTAGAGGATTCTAGCACACAGTTTTGTGCATCTATTCGAATGCCATTTTCTTTTCTCTCTTAGATTGTAATCTATAAAAGGTTAAACTCATAGTCATCCATCACATGACTAGAGTCACAACATTCTCACAATGCTTT
>ML783660.1:698608-709389 GCA_009831015.1 Picea engelmannii
TTAACAAATTTTTCATTAATCTCTGGTATCCATGTTAGTTTCTCATGAACTATTGGTATGGTAGCTTTGATGAGCCTGAGAATTGTGGAGCATGTTATTTCTTTAAGAAGGTATTCTAGACATATTTGTCTTGCTCCATTAAAGTATTTATTTCATAAGACTTTTTTCCACCAAGCTATATTACCCGTGATCAGTCTCCACAACAATTTATCTCCCATGGTCATAGTCATCATAGTGGGATCTTTGATCCCCAATCCACCTTTGTCTATGGGATTCCTAAAAACATTCCAATTAATGAGATGAATTTTTTTCCCATTTGATTTCCCCCCCTGCCATAATTTTTTTTGTATATCCATAACTATTTGGTTCATGAATATACAAGGAACCAATATAGTCGAGCATTGATAAAGATATAATGTTGATAAAATTTCATTGGCGAGGATGATCTTTCCAACTGGGTTGAGCCATTGAGAGCCCCAATGTACAAATTTTTTTCTTCTGGTTTTTCTCACTATGCATTGTTATTCCTATGTAAATGTGTTTCTCAAAGAGATCGGGATTCTGAGATAACGAAATGACGACCCATTTTTTGCTACTTTGAACTGGAAGAGTCAAACTATTTCTTGCAACACCTGCAACCTAACATTCCAACCATAGATATGACATTTTATATCATTGACTGCCCCCTCAATGCATCCAAGAGGGAGTCCAATACCTGTTTGAAAATGGAAGCAATAATAATAGAGGCTCTTCCAACCAACAAACGTGTTTTCATAGAATTGAGAGTGGTCAATTCGTTTAGTACCTCTAAAAATATGAATTCCAGGTGGGTTCCCCGATACCCTTTCAAATTCCAATTTATGGTTGATGGAATCAATTGTATGAATGAAAAAAAGGGGAGATATGGGGCATCCTTGTCGTAAATCCCCACTTCCTTGAAGAAAGGATAAATGCCAACCATTGATAAGAGGTTCTATTCATGGTGAACTAATGCAATATGCTATCCACAGTATAAAAGATGGGAAAAAACTAAACTTGTCTAGAAATTTGAAGACAAAAGAGTTCCTTACACGATCAAAAGAGTTTTCCATATCTAGCTTGATGACCATAAATTTCTCTTTTCCTGTCATACTAGAGTGTATATCTTCTTGCACTAGCACAAAATTATCAATAATTTGTCTATCATGCATAATGCCACCTTGGTTGACATAAATAACCTTAGGTATAATTTTTCTAAGGCATATAACCATTATTTTGGTCAGGATCTTGTAAGACGAGTTGCATAGGAAGATGGGCGTGAATCTGACAAAGGATGAATGATTTTCTTCTTTTGGAATTGATGTTTGTGTCTGTTAATACCGAAACAATGAACTCATGAGGATATGGATCCCCCTGTGTTTTTATAGAGGTGGTACTCCTCTTTGGCTAAAAGATATATCTTGAATATATTGGATTAGGAAGAATGCTTAGAAAATAAACTCCATATTTTTATCGCTTCAATTTATACATAGAATGGTTCTTCAATAACCTAATATGATCTTTAAGTGCAGAAAAAAGTTTTTTAACAATAGAAATGTTGAAGGGAGGCTTCAAGATTAGAATATATTTTTGCTTAGCATCATATAAACAACCCTATAGATCCTATACAAATAGAGAATAGATCCATGTATTCTCAAGAGAAATAGGAGAGAAATTTCTTGATCATATCAAATAAAAAAATGAGTATTGCAGTTAAAACATAAGAGAATTTGATAAGCATACTTCAAACATCTCACACTCAGAAATCCCAAGATCTGAAACATCATTGAAGTCATGCCCCAAAGTAATTTTTTGTGGAGTTTTATTCATGAAATATATTCAACAATATACAAAATCTTTGAAAGTCACATACATGGCTGTGAATACTCCATGGTCATATAAGAAAATGTTTTTGAAGAATACAAGAAGAACACTCAAGAGTCTCAACCTTGTGCTCAATTTAGAAATTCAAGCATAAAGCTTTGAGAAAATGGTGTAGAAGAAGAAAAAGAGTGGAGAAGATGGAAATACCTTTTCGTTGATTACAAGTTTCACTGCATATTAATGTCTATACCTTATTCTTATTATCCTCTTTCCCTTCCCTTCTGATAATGGAACCCTTCATGAATCCCTTTCTCGTCTTTAAAAAATTTTCTTTTCTAACTCCTTGGGGGAGTTAGGGTTTTTTTTCTTCTTCTTGAAGAAATCAATTAATTAAGTTTCATTAATGAATTGACATCATTTATATTCGTATCTTGAAATGGGTCCCATTTCATCTTTAATAAAATATTTTAAAAAAACTTTTATTTTCAAAAATTTAATTAATTTCCCTTTTAAAGAGAGGACCATTTTTTAATTTTCTAGATGGGATATCCAAATTTTCATCCATTGAAACCAATTTATATGTTATATTCATCATTTTATCTTTCCAACAAGTCCTCCTGGGCACAATTTCCTTTCTTGGATGTCAATATATGACCTCATGAAGTCAAGGTGTCAAGAAGATTTATCAGTAAAGCATAAAAATATGGCTGATTGTTCTTTTAATTTTTGAGAAAATTTTAGAAAATTTCAGTGCTCAATACCTGTCCCATACTCTTCCTTGTCAAAATATATTTCCAACGAGGTAATTTTTTCACAATTATGACTCCTGGATCTCAATATATGGCCTTCATAAGATTAATGCTCAACAATCGTTGATCAACTTTGATGGGGCAATCTGGGCCCTTGGTTTCAAATTTGTTATTTCCTTCATAAGAATTTGACCTTTTGGTAAAAATTCTTATCCCACATGATGTGGGATATTGAAATATTTAGTGTATATAATAGTAAGTGTATTATACACTTAATGAGAAATATGAGAAGAGAAGGCTATGGAGATTGATAGTTCGACCTTCCTTGGGAAATTGGTTAATAAAATAATGTTTTAAATACCCAGTCAACCTCTACCTCATGCCTAGTCAACATGATGATTCGACCAGACAAATGTCACTATGTATCTTTACATGATAGGGCAATAATATGCCAGATGTCATATCTCCATTCGTTTCCACGTGTCACAAGTTGTATGGATGACATATGTATCCAATAGTTAAGTGCCATTTGTCATCAAATAAGTGGATATTGGATATGCCATGTGTCATCAAGTGAGTGGATATTGGATCTTCCATGTGGCATCCCTCCATAGGCTGCTATGGGTAAAGTTTTCATTGGATAATGGTAAGTCTTATAATAATTTAATAGATAATTTAAGTGTTGTGAGAATATGAACGAGAAAGGTTAAGGAAAAGGTAGTAAAGGGGGAGGGTAATTTGTGGGTGGTAGAGGCGAGGGAGTGATGTAGGGTGAGTTAAGGGGGGGAGGGTAAAGTGTAGGCAGCAGAGTGTCGAGTTGGCGGGTTGGGGAGTGAGGGAGGTGAGAGAATGCATGAGTCCGCCAACCTGCTAAATCATAAAATTAAACTAAGTATGTGGTAAGGGGGGTGGGAAGGGGAGAGGAGAGAAAGGGGAAGTGGGTAAGGACTCTGTTGGGTTGGGGATATGATGGAGGTGAGGGGGTTAAGGTGAGTGGGGAGTCCACCAACCAATGGAGAATGAAATAAAAATAAACTTAACTATGGAAAAAGAGAGAGTAAGGGGAAAATAGAAGAAATAAGAGTAGAGCATGGTGAGTGTGGTAAGTGAAATTGCCATGCTATAATAAGAAGAAATAAAAAGGGTCTTGGGCCCACGAAGATTCAATAAAACATGGGTCTTGGGATTATGAAAATTTAAGAAAACAAGGGTCTTGGGCCTGCAAACATTTTAATGTATTTCGAAGAAATTAGCTTTGCTACACATGGAAGAAACACCTTTTATCGTTTAAACACAAGCCTGGATATCTTGAGCATACAAACTCAAATTTTGAATCCGAAAAATGTGTGATGAAGCTGAGAATGAGGGTTACACGATGAACTTGTAATTAGTTAAAATTTTATTCTTTTAATATAATTTTTTGGTCAACATGAAAATTTATTATTTCATGAGCAGGAAAATAGGCTTGACCAATTTTTGGTCAACAAAAATTAAAGAAAATAAGGGTGAATTCGTATTCCCACCTAATGTAAAAGATCTATGAGCATAACACAACATTATCTTTAAATAACACTTAATAAGGTCCTAAAAATGTATGTAAACGGATATGGAGAACCCGTTGGGCCTCGGGACTTTATTAGGCTCTAGACGCCATATTTCTAACTGAATTTTTGCTTCCGTGATGGGTTGAATCGGTTCCATATTGTCTTTATTAGAAATTGATTTGGGAATATTTTCCAACATTTGGTCAACATTCCCAATCTCAGCTTCAAATTTATATGTATAGAGGGCAATGAAGTGTTGTCTAGCCACCTCTTTGATGGACTCAAAATACGATACTTTGGAGCCATCATCCAAAAAATTTCTTCCACATTATTCCTACCTATGAAAAAAAATGGTATTCCTATCTCCTACCTTAAGCCAAAGAATCTGGGATTTGAGGCTCCATTGCTATTCCTCTTACCTCAAACCTTTATGGAACTAATTTTGCAAATAAATTTCTTCCTCCTGGGTTTTCATAGGAATTTATTCCCCTTCCATTCTTATTTGCATCTCTTCGAATTTGGATTAGATTTTCTCTTTCTACCATATTGGTGATGTAAAGGAGTATTGGTCCAATATTGTAAGGATATTTTCACCGTATTGAGTTTTTTATCCCATATGAAATTGGGAGTACTAGGTATGCATGCACCCCACACTTACCTAACTCTATCTACTGTATCCTAAGAGTTGAACCAAAGAGGATTGAATTAAAAGGAAAAGGGTCGTAATCAGGGACTTGTTGAAGATGAAGTGATATAGGTTTATGATCAGAGGTTATGGATAATATGATCTTGTATTTACAAGTTTGGTTCTACAAAAGAAGATTGATATGAACCAAGAAGCGATCCAACTGAGATGCTATATGAACTATACCTGTTCTTTTGTTGGTCTAAGTAAACTTCCCTTTTATGGGCTTGATGTCTAGTAGCTCCCAATCATCTGTCATCTCTTCCATTTAAAAAAAAAAAAAAAATGGATTTCTGTTGAAAATTCCTTCCCTTTTATCCAAGATATTAAGAATGACATTAAAATCCTCAACGATTATATAATTTTAGAAAAATTCTAAAATTTTTAGATCTAAGAGAGATCTCCAAAACAAGGATTTATACGTGTAGATTACTAGCATATAAACATTAATTACTACTACCCTCTTATCATTTTTTAACTATTTGGATTTAGTTAGCATCCAGTTTTGTGTTTGAGAAAATAATTCCAAGCTCACCTCCTGAGAATTCCAGAGAGTGCACAAACCTTCTAAATCCCCTCTTAAATATTTTGCTATTCCTTCACTCTATTTCCAAAGTTGTTTTCTGACTTTGACTGCCTCCCCAACGTTCATTTTATCCTCTTGGATGAGAAGTATTGACAACCTTTCGGATTTGATAAGTTCTTTCACAACTACGACTTTTGGGTCACTTCCTAAACCCCTACAACAATTCCAGAAGACTAAAATCATTATTTGGTCAAAGTTTTGGTGGAGCCCCCCTTAATGAACACATTTATTCTTGATTCCTTTTGTGGTTTGGAGCCTCCCATCATTTTCACAATTTTTTGCTGGGATCCTAGCATGATCTCTTTGTTCACATTCTCCTCCCTCAATGTGCGAGCTACCTTTATCTTTGACCATCATGACAAATTTTCTTTTGAATCCCTATCATCATCTAATGACACTTGTACCATTATTTCCCTTGATTTTATTTATGGAAATGCTACCTTTGCATCCTTGAATTTTTCTACTTCTTCTAGGCCCACATCAGGTGCATCCTCTTCTTCTTCTTGTTTAGGGTATTCTTCTTCTTTAACCCCATGATTTCCCAGGGTCTCCAATGAATTCTCCTTGGCATGCTCTACTGAAGGATATTCGATATATTCAACTAAAAGGGGATCCCCAATATTTACTACTTTTTCAACCTTATGAATCTTTTGGGGTGGAGGCTCGATGATGGGTGTAACGTACCTAGGCACGCACAAGCTGGGCTATGCCACTTCAAGCCCACTTCTGGACTTCTTTCGACTTATAATCTAACTTTTAATTAATAATGATACTTGAAGTATTCATATGCATAGATCAAGAATTCATGCTAAAAAATAAAATAAATGAATCATATGTCGTACACAACAATAACCAACAAACATGCATACTATGGATATGCAATTCATAGATAAATAAATACATAGGAGAATACATACACAAGTAAATAAAACCATAACATAGAGCACTTATCTTTAATGAAATGAATCACCAACTGGCTGTAGACCAAGGACATTCCTCCCAACCGTAGACACTGTTGTTCCAAGTATCAACAACCGTGTCACCCCTAATCCAGGAATATGAATCCACAAGGACAGTTCTAGAGTGTCACTTGGCTTCCCAAACCAGTCAACACTCAAGCTCTCACAGGATTTTCAGCACCCACAACAATCCAAAGTACACCATCTCTATTCTACCCAGCCTGCACAACCCAAGAGAATGGACCCCCTTCTCTGCCACGTAGTCCCTCAGGTTGTCCATCTCCTTCCAGGGATCCAATGCAGCTGGTCCAGAATCTCCATGCTAAGACTCTCAGGATTCGCATTTGTGAGAAAAATTGAACATAGGCCAAAGCATCTCAGACATTCAGTCCTTAATTCATGGCTGGAATACACCAACAATCTTTCCAACCAACAAAACATGGCTCCTCTCCAAGAGTTCGTTTTCCCCTCCCAAGCCAAACACAAATGAGGAAAGATGAGTGGGTGAAAGAATGAGTGGAGTGAGAATAGAATGAAAGGTGTGAGCGATTATCAATGAGTGAGTGAGTGAATGAGTGAAGAAGAAGCAACCCCCACCACAGACCAAAGATCAGTTTATGTATTTCTTGGAATTGAGGAACCACTTGGCCTTTCCCCTAAGAAGCTCATGTAACTGTTATTCTCCATTAAAACAAAATGGGTAAATAAAATATAAAATAAATACTTATCTCCTCAAGCCCCCTCTCTTGTGGAATCATAGCCCCATATAACTCTTGTCCTTGTTCGTCTAGTAGCCAATAATGTATTTATTATTAATAATGATAAAAAATTACACTTCCTAGGCACACTGGCCTCTGTCAATGGTTTGGGCACTCTGGCCTTTCATGGATTAAAAAAATACATTATTTAATACGGGGATGAAAACCCAGGGTGTTACATCCCCTCCCCCTTATTTTGGCAATGTCCTCAGTGCATAAAATAAACAGAAACAAAATTTCAAAATTTATTCAAAAATTTGTGGGTACTCTACCCGCATGGAATCTTCATGATCCATAGTAGTATCTTTAGGACCATAGCAAGTCCACTGGAATTTTACCAACTCTATAACTCGATTCTGGAGCATTTTGACTTTTCTTTCCAATATTCACGTTGGCTGGACATGGAAGCCTTCCTCTGTCTCTATCTGAATCAGATTCCAATCAATAACATGGTTAGGATCATGTACATATTTTTTTAGCAAAGAGACATGAAATACATTATGCACATTCATGGAAGCATGTAGTGCAATCATGTATGGAACTGGCCCTATTCTGTCAAATATCTCAAATGGACCACAGAATATGGCTACTAGCTTTGTACAACTACCCAACTTCAAATATCTCTTCTTGGGCTTCACTTTTAAAAGCACATGCTCCCCCACTTTAAATTCTCTAGTTGTCTTGTTCTTATCTACATAAATTTTATGTCTATCTTGGGCTGCCTTCAAATTCTGCTTAATTCTAACCATATGGTCTTCCATATCCTTGAGCAATTCTTTCCCAAGTACCACTCTATTTGTTGGGTTGTCCCAACTCACTGGAGTATTTCATTTCCTACCATACAATGCTTCAAATGGGCTCATTTTCAATGAAGCTTGATACCCATTATTATAGGAAAACTCAACCAAGTACAAGTAAGCTTCCCACTTATATGGCTTATCTATCACATACATTCTCAACATGTCTTCAATTACTCAATTGACTCTCTCTGTCTACCCATTTGACTGTGGATGGTATGTTGTGCTAAAGTTAATATTTGTACCAAATCCTTTAAACAATCCCCTCCATAAATTTGAGGTAAAATTTGTATCTCTGTCTGAGAAAATTGTCTAAGGTATCCGATGCAACCTAGAAATCTCCCTCATGTAAATTTCTGCAATATTAGCTTCTATATGAGTCATTTTTACAGGAACAAAATGAGCATCCTTTGTCAATTTATCGACCACGACGATGATTGAATCATGTTGTTTTTCTATTATGGGAAATTTAGTTATAAAGTCAATGGTTACCACTTCCCACTTCTTCTTTGGAATTGGTAATGGATTTAGCAAACCCGATGGGTTCCTATGCTCAACCTTAACTCTCTGACATTCCATAAATATTGCAATGTAATCAACAACATATTTTTTCATTCCTGGACAAAAGAATTGGCTTCTTACTGCTGCAATTGTTTTCTGGTAACATGGATGTCTGGCATATGGAACATTATGCATTTATTTTAATACCCAATTCCTAAGTTCTCCAGAACTAGGAACATAAATTCTATTTTTATGCATAAGTAATCCATCTTCCTTCATCTCATATTCTTTAATTTTCTTTTGTACCTTTTCTTGCTGTAAGTTTTCTTATACATGTAGGTAATGCTGATCTGCGACAACAACATCTAAAATTCTGCTCTTTAAATATGACCAATGCATACTAACAACTATAACATGCATGAGATGTACTCTTCTACTAAGTGAAATGCAACTTTATTTTCTTTTTCTTTGATATGATTGATGTCAAAATCTTATTCACTTAAAAATTCCAACCATCTCGTTTTCCTAACATTCAATGTTAGTTGTTCAAAAAGATATTTCAGACCACCGTGGTTTGTTCTTAATTCAAATATCTTCCCCATGAGATAATGCCTCCACATATTCAATGTGTGAACAATGGCAAGAATTTCCATGTCATGTGTGGCATAGTTCCTCTCATGTTCTTTAAGCTTTCTGGACTCATAACCAATGACATGTCCATTTTGAGTGAGGACTCCACCAAGTCCTTCCTTGCATGCATCTTGACGCAGTGTCGCACCCACAGGCATGCCTGCTCACAGGATCTTCTCTTTCCTCGGCCCAAACAACACTAACCGGTCCTTCTATTTCCCTATCGGGAAATCCGCACCCACATATCTCTTTGAGCGACTCCCCCTCTCTTTACTTATCGGGGAATCAGACTTCACAACCTTGCGAGGTCAGTCATCGAGCATAGGACTCTTGAATCTCCGAGACCCGATATGAGTCAACGCTGACCCTTCCATTCCTTTGTCGGGACTTTCTCTATCGGGATCTCGTCACTCGCGGTGTCAAGAAACTTGGTTCTCCGAATCCCGAGTCCCGATATGCCGAAACTTCGATGAGCTCACGGTTTTGACTTTTCAACGGTCCCGTCACCTCGTCAGGATTTCAGACTTCGTGGGATCATGAATCCTGATGTCCAATGTTTCGGGACTTTACTTTTCCCGAACCCCGATACAGTGTGCTACCTATCCACCACCAACTCCTATGGCCCCACACTGTACTTGTAGTCGTCGGGATATTGCGTATCGCGATTTCGCAAATCCCGTTACCAAATCTCCGATTCCTTTCTTACGAAATCCTGATAGGCGATTTCACGAATAATCCAATGCCCTTGGCTGGCTTGGATCAACGAATCTACCCCTTCTGAGCTTTAAACACTATGGGAATATCTGCAGTATCCCCCTGCACCCCTGCGAGATCCAACGGCTCACGGTGATTCGCTGATTTTCCCTGGAAGATATCGACCATCCATTCTTCCTTATGCAATCCACAAAATGACTAATTGTTCGTCCACAGAACTTATCCACCTACGTGCAAACTTGCGACGCTTCTTGCCAACCTTCAAGGCACAACTTTTCTACGCTGTCCTTCAACAAATTCGAAGGTCCTATCCCTCCCGAGCTTTTCCCCATGACCTCAAGTCCTTCAAGAAAACTCTTGCACGCACTCCTTGCGAAAAACCTTCAACAACGTTGAAGTGTTGAAGTCACTTGACTCTGCGCACACCTACAACAACAGTCTGTCAAATGCTTCACTTAGGTTTGCAACCCTGAGACTTTTACCTGGTCTGCACACTCCTTGCACGGCTCCTGTGCCCAACTATACTTCTGGATGAATGAGAACAAAAACTATCTCTATCTGAACCCTCTGTCAATGCACTCCTTGCGGACACTTCAACTGCACTCCTTGCAGGAATTCTCTGTCTCAAATAGAGAAACAATTGAAACTCATTCCATCTCCCTCTCAGACTTCAATTCATACATGAAATCACATACACAACATATAAAAGAAAATGTATAACAGGAAGCAAACGTTCATGAGCCTATCATTCAGCACCAATACACAGAGAACAACACAAACCATGAATTTGAATCAAAGCTTTCTATTAATTCAAATGTCTGTACATGGGTGTTTTTACACAGCTCTCTGCTTCTTCTTGTTCCAAATGCTTCCGAATAATGTTACAATGCACAATGAGGGTGTCTATATCCCGTTTCCCTCTTGCGCTCTACAACTGTCTAGTCTAGAATTAAATTCTATCTACTTTACATTAACTATTTTAAATGCCATCTACCTACTAAGGACGAGAGCTATCC
>ML783660.1:720109-738410 GCA_009831015.1 Picea engelmannii
GAGTGTTGCCATCAATGACAAAGGGGGAGATTGTTGGAAGATTGGTTGTTGTCATTGATGTCAACCCTAGTCATGGGTTTTGGACCACAAGATTGATGAAGGTATTTGGACATGAAGGAAAATGCACATGTAGATACAAGACCTATGGATGGATAGTATACATCATGTTGTTTCCGGTGGTATGTGGCACATCACGTGGATCCTCATGGTTGAGGAGAAATGAATTTTTGAAGATGACAAAGTGAATTGAAGAAGGAAGTACATGTAGGGCCTGAAGATAATTAAAGAAAAGAATTACAAAATAAGAAATTGTCAGGTTGACCCTAATGTTAAAAGGAAGTGACATAAATGGTATAAATAAATATCATTATACATTCATTTGATACACAAGTCTAATTTTAGATGAAATCATAAGTAAAGAAGGCCGGATTTCAAGGGAGGATGAAGTTTTTTGGTGATGTGTTCTAAGGTATGTTATTTTCATGTCATTTTACCATTTTTGCTATAACATTTTTTCTAGAACCATTCAGATGGTGAAATTGCTATGTTATTGAGAAGACATATCAAGGTACCTGTGGTAAAAATTTCAGCTATTGATTCACTACAATTATGGAGATACACTTTGTGGAAGATAGGGTTTGTGACCAGTCCTGAAGCTAGTCAATAAACAGGTGTTCCGGGTAAAACAGTCACAACTTCTTCATAGAGAATCCAAATGACGTGGGACAAATTTCATTGGAAAGAGTACGGATTTTAGTTTCTGGTGTGTGAGTTTTAGAGTCTGATGTTAAATATTGAGCACGGGGAATTCTGTACAAGTTCGGTCTCCTGAATAAACCAGAATTGAACAAGGTCTACCATTCTCTCTATAACTTCTTTTTGGGAAGGATTCAAGGAGTGAAACTTGGAGGAATTTTAGAGAATACAGTGAGTAATATTATCTATAGGATAAGAGTACTCCAAGAATTGAAGAATTGTTGAAATTGAAGAAGTCTCGGGAAGCATTATCAGCTTCTATGTGATGATTGGTGGATGGTGATGATTTAATGTAAAGTTTTATTATCTCTCATATATTCTTGGGTGGAAGTAAGGGGAAAGGATGTAGAATTTGAATCTCTCTTGATATTGGAGGATTTTATCTTCCTCTTGGATTTTTATCTCCCCTTTTACATTTGGAAGCTGTAGCTACCTTTGGAAGTCATTACTTCCCTTGAACAATAACTATTGATTATTTCTCATATATTGTGCATGTTGTATTGTGGTGCATTGGTGTAACTCTTATACTATTGTTCATTTCTCATTGGATATAATTGAATGGTTTAAGTATAAGTTGAAAAAGGTTTTAAATTGTACTTGATACTGGTTCAACCCTCTTTTAGTATCAACAATTGGTATCAGAGTGGGATACCTTCAGTACAGTTTAACCATTGGAAGGAAGATCCTAAGAAGAAATGGAAGACAAAATTCCAAATGGGATTCCACCATTTTATGGAAGAAATTTTGAATACTGGAGTAAGAGAATGGAAACTGACTTGAAATCTCTTGGGGCAGATGTTTGGTTCTCAGTTGCTTCAGGATACAATGCTTTGAAGAAACCAAAGACTGCAGCTCAGAAGGAACCAAAAAGGAACAACAAATTGGCAATAGATACCATCCTGGATGGATTGACAGATTCAATGAAATCCAAGGTGGGATCATGTGCATCATCAAAAGAGATTTGGGACAAGCTACAAGACCTTTATGTAAGGGAAGAAGCAGAAGAAGAAGAAGAAGAAGAAGTTGAAGAAAATTACAACATCTCATATTTCAAAGAAGAAAATAGAGGTCAGTTCTTTTTATTTAATTGTGAAGGAGTAGTTCATGTTGAATTTGAATTTCCTCATCCAAGGATTGAAAGAAATGACACTGAAGAAGAAAATTCCAATGAAGAAGAAGAAAATCATGAAGAAAAAAATATTCAACAAGAAGATGAGAATCTTAAAAAAATAAAGCATGTTGAGATTGAAAATAGCAAGCTCAAAGACAAGCAAAGAAAACTAAGAAGTGAATTGGGTAGTTGTGAAAAGACAGTTGTCATAGAAGTGCTCTGAAAGGTACTCCTTCTGAAAATATTTCTTGAACTGCTTCCAAGTGACCATATTCTCATTAATGTGCTCAAATTGCTTCAATTGATCCCACCACATATCAAATTTCCCATGTAAATGGTATGTGGCAATTTTGGATTCTAGGTTTGATGAGTAGTTATGCAATTGAGAATAGCTTTTGAATCCAAGAAACCATGCCTCAACATCATCTTCCCTTTCACTTTCACCATCAAAGGATGGTGGCTTAAGATTCCTCAGCTCTCCTTGCAAACTGTCCAATTCATGTCTTCTTCTTTGATGCCTAACATGAGACACCTATGGACTACTTATGGAATCTTCAGATGCATAAAATTTCCTTGTTGAATAGGGAGGTCAGTGATGCCTATGGGTTCTTCTATCACTTCTTGAATAACCAGTTCTTCTGCGATAATATTTTCTTTCATGACATCTTCCCTTTTCCTCCTGTTTTGAGTTCGATCCATTCTATGTTTTCCTCTGCAACTGATTTAAGCTTTTCATCACTTGAGAATTTATCTGATTTTTTTCTCTTATTAGTCTCTCATTGTCTTCTTTGTAACTTTGCACTTCTATTTTCGAGCTTCTCACAGTCTTTGTCAATGTTTCTTTCTCCCCTCTGGCCTAGTGTCCGTTGGATTCTGTCTATGCATTACAAAAACTGATATTCTAACCTTTTGCCTCTTTATCATGGTTGGAATCTCCCTCTCCTTCTTCCATTTCTTGAATATGCATTCTTTTACTGAATTGATATGTTTACACCCCCTTAATTCTGCAAAATGTGCAAGCAACATTTTTTTAGAATTATGCATATTCATTTTTTTTTTCCAAATAATGCTATAGGTCCTTTTTCTTCTCAATTCATGAAGAATATATTATCATTATTCATATTAGAACACTTCCATGTTGTCCTTACATAATTTAATTCTGCACAGGCACTTCCTTCAAACCACTTTCCATGTGACCATGGCTTGAAACCACAGGCTTATTTACTCTTGAGCGCCTTCCTCTATATTATTCTACACAAGAGCTTGTTCGTACACAATGTCTGAGGGATTAGTCACTTCCAGCTCCTTTTTCACCTCGAATTGACCCCTCTTTACTTTTTTATGAGACTAACGTTGGGACCAAGTCCTCCGGACTTCAGCCTTCGACTATTCTCACTTTTCAATCTTTGATTTCTCTCGTATTTAAACTTCGTCGAAGCCATTCCAATAATTCTACTTAGTAGATCAGATGGTCGAGAATTGATCTCCCATCGACTGGATGGTCCTGACCCATCTGGAGGTATCAACAAGATCGACGGTCATGACTTAATAGGATGTTGAGATGGACGACCTTTATCAATTCAGGACTTCGACGCTCTGGGAATCCATGACATTACAACTCCCAAGTCGCTTAAATCCCCCATAGTGATACTCACCGAAGCTCTTACCCTATCCTTCCACTATTGATCCAACAAACATGAATTAATCAAGTGTTCGGATGGATGATCCTTATTCATTTTGGGACTTCGTGACTTCAGAAAATTTCAACTCCGAGTCGTTCAAGTCCCCCAGAGTGATACTTGCCAAAGTGCTTATGACATCCTTACATTGCTTGATCTAACAATTGAGAAAGGTGCCGAAGGGACCTTAGATCGATGGTATGCATGAGCTTGCGACTTCGATCTTTGGCACTTTCGCTAGTAGAGACGTAGGACACCCTCGAAGGCAATACTCTCAGAGATGACATGGCATGCTGACGTCACCCATGGTGATGTGGACCCATGGAATGTGTGCCACGTGTCACTAAAAAATGAGCAGGTTGGAGCCCAAAAGGTATGAATCTGGGTGACATGTGTCCCCAGATAGCAGCCCTGCCATGTGGCCTACGACACGTAATCCATCGAATGGAAGATCCACATCTCTGCTCCATATCTGACGACCTGCGTGATTTCTTGATGACAACTTTATACTTTGTGGTTTAGACACTTCGGGGCTTCAGTAATTCGAGGCTTTGGAGCTTCGGGGATCTTCCCATTTTCTAGTAATCGTCGGAGTGGCGAAGTTTGGAAGCTCCAAAACTTCACTATCCTTCCACCAATGCTAGATCCGATTGTCATCATTACTTCCAAATCCCTTCCCTTGATATAATAGTCACCGAGACTTCGGGACTTCGAAGCTTCGGGTTATAACAGTTCTAAAGGGTTCAATTCTCCCAGAGTTAAACTTTTTCGAAGTGGTCAACGTCGGAGGACCCTGACTAACAACTGAGATTTCACCCAAGCCTCCTATCACATCGGATGACTGACGAGACTTCATGACTTCGACCATTTTCATGCTTCTTCCATGTCTCCCAAAAATCGTCGAAGCTGTGAAGTTCTAGAGTTTTCCAACTCTTGCTCAGCTTCGATCAATGACTGACGATCGATAGATTCAATCTGACGACTGTGACTTAATCCCTCCTAGCCTTTGGTTTCACCTTTATCTGACGTTCCTCGTTCACCTATCTTCCGATCTAATGATACATAACTCCTTCATTCCATAGTGGTGATCTCTCCTAAATTCAAAAGGGATTTGTCACTATTCTACAATCCTTTGCAAAGGATCTCTGTTTGCACGACGCTCTGGATTCTACGTGATCTCTGTAATGCTACCTATCCTGAACTTTATTATTGAAAGGACATATCCATTATTAATCACAATACCCTGTCCAACAGTTCTGGCCCATACCAGTCCGATGTTTCAACCTAAAGCTCTGATACCAATCTGTAACGTACCCAACCACCCACAGGCCGGGCTATGCCACTTCAAGCCCACTTCTGGATTTGTTTCGACTTCTGTTATAACTTTTAATTAATAAATATGCTTGAAGTATTCACATGCATAGATAAAGAATTCATTCTACAACATAAAAGAAATGAACCATATGTCCTACACAACAATAACGAACATCATGCATACTATGGATACCAAATTCATAGATAAATAAATACATAGTGGAATAAATACACAAGTAAATAAAACGATAATAGAGAGCACTTGTCTTTAATGAAATGAATCACCAACTGGTTGTAGACCAAGGATGTTCCACCCAACCATAAACATTGTTGTTCCAAGTCTCAACACCAGTGTCACCCCCGAGCGGGGGCTATGAATCCACAAGGACAGTTCTAGAGTGTCACTCGGATTTCCAAACCAGTTAGCACTCAATCTCCCACAGGATTTTCAACACCAACAACAATCCAAAGTACACCAACTATCTTCTACCCAACCTGCACAATGCAAGAGAATGGACACCCTTCTCTACCATGCAGTCCCCCAGGCTGTCCATCTCCTTCTAGGGCTCCAATGCAGTTGGTCCAGAATCTCCATGCTGGGACTCTCAGGATTCATAGTTGTGAGCAAAAATAAACACATGAAAAATCATTTCAGACATGCATGCCTTAATTCATGGTTGGAATACACCAACAATATTTACAACCAACAAACCATGGCGACTCTCCAACAATTCGTTTTCCCTTCCCAAGCCAAACATAAATAAGGAAAGACAAGTGGGTGAAAGAATGAGTGGAGTGAGAACAAAATGAAAGGTGTGAACGATGATCAATGAGTGAGTGAGTGAATGAGTGAAGAATAAGCAACCCCCACCACATACCAAATATGGGTTGATGTATTTCTTGGAATTGAGGAACCACTTGGCCTTCCCCCCAAGAAGTTCATGTAAATGTCATTCTACATTAAAACAAAAATGGGTAAATAAAATATAAAATAAATACATATGTCTCAAGACCCCTCTCTTGTGGAATCATAGCCCCCTATAACTTTTGTCCTTGTCTGTCTAGCAACCAGTGATGTATTTATTATTAATAATTATCAAACATTACACTTATTAGGCACACTAGTCTCTTTCAATTGTTTGGGCACTATGGACTTTCTTGGATTAACAAAATACATTATTTAATATGGGGCTCAAAACCTGAGGTGTTAAAATGGGTTCTTATTCTTGAGAGAGAGTGCTGAAGCTATTGTATTTGAGCACAACAACCACATTACTTGCAAGTGTTTTGAATGGGGTTGAACATACCCCATAATAGAGGAGGAGTCTCCTTGATTTTTTCCCGAGGATGACAACCCTACTCTTGATAAATATTGAGCCCTTGCTCCCAATTTAACCCCAGATCCCAATTTCCTGTTGATGTGTTTCCACTTCTCTTCTTTCTTAGAGGCGGAGGGCTATTGATTTTCCAGTTTCTTGCAATTTTTGGTGAAGTTCCCGTATTCATGATATATTTTACACATGAATGGAAGTTGCTCATGTTGGACATATTGTCATTGATGTGCTGCCATTGATGTCAACATTCGAAGTCATTGTTATGTGATGATGAGTTTTTATGATGAATTGTCATTGATGACAAGCAAGGTGCAAAAGAACATTAATAAAACCTCAGGAGAAATAACGTAGTAAGTTTCACAGAAGACATAGTGCGAGGTGCATAGGAATCTACCTAAATCTTAGGATAGGAAACATATTAGATTGCATAAGATTAGAGCAGGAATAGATCCTTGTATAGAAGGAGTAACGAAGCATAAGGAATTCAGAGCTCAGGAGGGTTAGCGATCGAAGATCAGTGCATAAAAGAATGCACAAACAATGATTAAAATCTCAGGTGAAATAGCGATGAATATATCAAAATAAAAAACATTAATCAAAGCTTAGAAGAGATGATGCACATGAGCCATTCATTCTTATTTCTGGATAAACCAGGACATTCAGATCCGGGAGTTACAGAGGAGGACCGTCATATCAATATCCGATTAAGTCATGACAATCAAATCTCAGTAAGGGAAGATCAACGAAAATGAACCATTGCGGGATGCAAGGGTCGAGTTAATGATTGCATAAGTTTCAATTCTGCAATCCACACCGACCATCGATTGTCACCTACCAATAGATCTACGATTGGCATCAGTTCCACTACCTCGTAGCCTCAGAGTCACGAATAGATGAATACCCGAAGAGAGGAGATCCTTTGTGCCTAAGCCCACATTCATAACTCCTGGGCTTATGAAAATATATTAAGAAGAAAGTGCTAATATGCACTCCGATGAAATTTTCTTCGGGAGAGTTAGAAGACTGCAAAGGCCAGAGTCCCGAAGCTTCGAATTCCTGAAGTGACCGAGAACCATCCACTCAATTCTAGATCAAATCATGGTCATTGATTTGTTTGAAACCTTTGGACAAGCCATGATCGTCCATCTACGGAAGAACGAATATCCACCATCCGATCTACTTCGGCGAAATGCACTCCGAAAGGTTGAATGATTTAAAAGGCCCGAAGTCCTAAAGGCCAAAATAAATCTAGACCATTGATATAAGAGCTAATCACAGTCATTAGATCAAGGATTTATATGAACCTATGACCAGGAGGAGGACATGTGCCACGTCAAAAAGCACACGTGGCGCAATCAGATGATGACAAGTGTCTAGTTCTAGTTAGCACTTTAGGTTACGTAAATCACGAATCTAGGAGACATGTGGCAGCCACTCGACCAGGGCCAAGTTAGTAGTGACGTCAACAATTTACGTAACTCCGGGAGTTTTTCCTTCGGGGGGAACCAACAACTACCTAAAGCATCGAAGGTCGAAGTCAATGCTAACCGTTGATCTAAGATCCTCCAGATTCTCATATGACCGTTAGATCAAAACGTAGTGGAAATATGACGTAAGCGCTCCCATTTTGACCACTTCGGCGCTGACCAACTCCAATGGAAATTGGAACAACAATTAGCTGGACCTACGAACCCCCGAAGTCTCGAAGTAAATAGTGGTCGTCCATCTGAACCTTTGATTAAGTCATAGCTATTGGATTAAGCAGTGGAATGATAGTGTAAGGATCAAAGATAGACCATTGATTTGGTTCCGAGAATCATGCTAACCATTAGATCAATCCTTGTGAGAGGTAACTACTTCGGGGAGTTGAAACTCCAGAAGATTGGATGAGAGATAAAATGCACGAAGGTTGAAGTCCATAGGACTAGGTTCCAACCCCCGATCATGGGTTACGAACACATAAAGCCGTGTAGCACTGGGAACATTGCTTAAATTAATAATCCTGTGGTTTACGCATATGATCACATGTAAATGGTTTGAAGGAAGTGCCTCTGCAGAATTTGATTTCTGCAATATTTGGAGAGACATGGAATCGGGTTAAAAGAAATAGATCCATACCTGTGATCAATTTATGAAAGGCATTCTCACTAAATTAAAAATCCTTCACAATAATGTTTGAATAATAATAGATATTATTGTTAATTTAAAATGAAGAGGTGGGATGGTCCAAACAAAGGGACACATTACTTTGTAGCTCACACCAGTTGGAAGATTATATAAATGAGGAAGAATGGTGAGAAGAAAGTGTCTCTATAGTTCATATCAGAATATGAAAACAGAAGCAGAGTCCAAGAAGAAGAACTGATGATTCTTAAGAAGTGAGGGTGGAAGGGAGGAGCACAGAAGGATTCATATCCTTTACTAAGTAAGTGTAATTTAAGGGATTTGGTGCCCTAAAGACAAGGGAGTTGGTGCTTCATGGGGTTGGTTCCCTAAAGACAAGGGAGTTGGTGCTTCTTGGGGATTGGTGCACTAAATACAAGGGAGTTGGTGCTTCTTAGGGTTGGTGCCCTAAAAAAAAGGGAGTTGGTGCTTCCTAGGGTTGGTGCCCCGAAGAAGGGAATTTGTGTCTCCTATAGTTGGTGCTCTAAAAAGGATTGTTGTGCTTCACTATTATTCATAAAAGCCTTGTAATTCCTATTATTTATATTTATATAATTGATTTTACAAACAAATCCATTGTTGATCTATTGTGGTAATTAACAAAATATAAAAGTAACTGTTAATTGTTGAAAAAGGGTAATACTGATTCACCCCCTCCTCTTAGTATTCCAACAATTGGTATCAGAGTGGGTGCCTTTAGCAAAGTCTAACAAATGGAAGGTAGATCTTGAAGATGGATCAACAAGAGGGAATGTCTAACAACAAAGCACCATTGTTCAGTGGAGGTGGCTATGCTCTATGGAAAATAAGAATGAAAAACGTCCTATTGGCTGTTGGTTTTAATATTTGGCAATCTATTGTAGATGGTTACACTACACCAACTACTCCACCCAAATATGCTGCAGGAAAGAAAATCTGCAATGAAAACTCAAGAGAAGTTAATGCAATTCTAGGAGGATTGACAAATTCTATATGTGTGAAGGTTATGCATTGTAAGTTAGCTAAAAATATCTGGGACAAATAGGAGGTTGTATATGAAGGAGATAGCAAAGTCAGGGAAGACAAACTACAGACCTATATAACTCATTTTGAAAATATGAAAATGAAAGAAGAAGAGAACATTGTTGAATACTTTCATAGGGTAGATGAAGTGTTTATTTCAATCAGAGAAGCAGGAGAAGAAATTACAGATAAACCTATTGTGCAAAAGATACTAAGGTCATTACCTATGAGATATGATGCCAAGATTTCTATAATTGAAGATAGGCCTGATCTTGACACACTCATAGTTGATCAACTTCATGGAATTTTTACAGCATATGAAATGAGAACAGGGAATGATAAACCATCAAAAAATGAAACAACCTTTAAGGCATCTAAAGGAAAGAAGAAACAAGAACATTTTTCTCATGAAGATCAGTCAGACATATCCGATGTAGAAGAGGCCAACTTTATAAAGAAAATCCAAAAAGGATTTGGAAAATATAAAGGAAAGTTACCTTTCAAATGTTTCAACTATGGAAGAATTGGACACTTTTCTAACAAATTTCCTATCCCAAGCAGGAGGAAAATGATGAAGAAGTTCACAACTAGAAAAACCAATACAAGAAGAAATTTTAGAAGAAAAAGAAAAACTTCTACTCTAAAGAAGACATCAACTCTTTAGAAATGAGTGGAGATGAAAATTCAGAGCTTCTATTTATGGGAATGAAAATTCAAAATAATGATGTAGATGATGAAGAAAATTTTGAATTTGAAGGAGATGTGAACGTAGAAGAAGAACTAATTAGTGCTCTGGAGGAACTAAGAAAGTATAAAAGGAATAACAAGCTACTTAGGGCACAACTTCAATAATTTTAAGAATCACATCAATCAAAAGAAATAGATGCATTAAGAACTATCAAAGAATCAGAGCAGATCATCAATGATTTAAAATCCCAGCTCTTGGAAGCTAATAAAATTGAAGAAGTCATATTAAAACAACTTAGTGATAAAAAAACATGTGAGAAACTAGAAGCTGAGATTAGGTTGCTAAAAAGTGAACTTGAGAAAGAAAAGAAGAGATCAAAATTTGGAAATAGTTCAAAGATCTTGGATGAAATTCTCAGTAGTCAGAGGTCACCAAACAACAATACTGGTTTGGGATACACCCAAGACTCAACTTCTACATCACAAGGATTTGTCAAAAGACTGATCGGTTACGCAGATGATCGAAAGGGCTTCTAAAGAAGAGAAGATAATAAAGCAAAGATGATACCATTGAAAACTATTCTACATAAACAAAAATCAACATTCCCTACTAAAGTAAAAAATGATAGGAAGAATACAATCACTAGAAGGAATCCCCCTCATAAATATCTATTTATTGGATACTGTTACTCTTGCAATAATTTTGGTCATAATTTAGTACACTGCAAAGCTTATGGACAATACAATAACATAAATGTCCAAATATATAAGAACAATAGGTACAATACAGAGAAGAGAAAACACAACTCATTTTCTCCTTTCCAATCCTTCAATATTGAATGTAAAAAATGAAACAACTATGGTCATAAAACCAAATAATGTAGATTACCAATGCAATCCTTAAAGACATGAAACCCTTGCAAAGAGAATAAGAAGATATGGAAAAGAAAATCTGAAGTACCAAGAAAGAAAGATGATGAATATATTGCGCCTGAAATTGATGAAGTTAATAATAGGAGATTGGTGATTAAAACTTCCAATAAGGAATATAATAATCAAATCTATGCATATAAAGCAGATCAAGCTCAAGACATGAAAAATCCTAAAGAAAAATCTGACATAATTCCAAAACTTGCTAATGTCATACAAGTAGATTATCCATTACCCAACAAATGGAAAATAAAAAGGGAAAATACTAAAAACAAGGATAAAGAAGCTTCTAGTGCATAAAATAGTGACAATGATGATGAATCTTCAATAGTATAACAACTAGAAGAATTGAGTGACGATGATGTCATAAGTTTTCCAATGCTATTTTAATGATCCACTAAAACTCCTTCTCAAAAAATTAGAAACAAGGAAGGGGAGGATAAATTAGGGAAGACTTAAAAATTGTTCCTGTTGATACTCCTATGAGTATTGAAGCACACAAAAATGAATAGATAACTAGGATCATCGAAAGAATCATGGTTTGATGGTATAACTCTATGTAGGTTCTGACATGGTTTGTTGCATGTCTTCATCTACCCAGGAACAATGTAGGTTATGTATTCTCTCTGTAAAGTCATGTGATATGATCATGCATTGGTCCCAAAGTGGTTATAAGTGGACAAACCCTAAATGGAAGTTAGTATGTGGAAAAGAAATGGAGTGAGTGAAAATTCTACAACAAGTGAGGTAATGATGAAGACATGTTGAGTACAAGTATGAAAATGAAGGGAAAAGATTGGAAGGTGAAGTTTGAGGAACAATGATTGTGATAGAGGTTGTAGCAGGTACTGAGACAGTGATTGAGAAAATCTAAATATGTATTGGATGGTTGATGTGTGTTTGAGTTGGATGGACAACTAAGTCAATTCTAGTTTGATAGATTGCATTCTATTGGCAGC
Organism: Picea engelmannii; assembly: GCA_009831015.1. NCBI lineage: Eukaryota > Viridiplantae > Streptophyta > Pinopsida > Pinales > Pinaceae > Picea > Picea engelmannii. Next base: position 732,045 of record ML783660.1, read on the forward strand.
TAAGTCATGCGACAAGAAGAGTATAAAAGTCTCTTAGATGAATTTAGAGCATTATACAATAGAGAAGAATCATGGATAGATATGGGTAAATCTGGTTAGAGATCGATGAGAAGTAATGAACAGGTCCAAGGATCGTTTGATAAGTATGAGCTACGGTTGCACAATGTTCTAGTAGGGAAATAGTATCCGCAACAACAAAAATATGCTGTATATAGTAGTATACATGACATCTTGTAGAGATTATAGGGGGAGAGACCTTATCAGGGAGAGCAGTCAGAGGCAGAGAGAGGAGATTGATAGGGGGAGCCATTCATTTAAGACATACATAAATTAATCATAGGAGGAGAAACCCTTTTCCATTGCTGTCAAAGGGGGAGAGTAACTTCATAGGAGAGAAGCATCATCACATATGGAGTTTTTATATGAAGTTGGTGTGTTTCCATCAATGACAAAGGGGGAGATTGTTGGACATATTGTCATTGATGTGTTGCCATTGATGTCAACAGTCGAAGTCATTGTTATGTGATGATGAGTTTTTATGATGAGTTGTCATTGATGAAAAATAGGGAACAAAAGAACATTAATAAAATCTCAGGAGAAATAATGTAGTAAGTTTCACATAATACATAGCGCGATGTGCAAAAGAATATACCTAAATCTCAGGAGAGACAGCGTATTAGATTGCATGAGATCAGAGCAGGAATAGATCCTTGTACATAAGGAGTAACGAAGCACAAGGAATTCATATGTCAAGAGGGTTAGCGAATTAAGATCAGTGCATAGAACAATGCACACATAGTTATTAAAAGCTCAGGAGAAATAACGATGAACAGATCAAAAGAAAGAATGTTAATTGAAGCTCAAAAGAGATGATGCACAAGAGCCATTCATTCTTATTTTAGGACAAACCAGGACCATCAGTTCTTGTAGTTACAGAGGAGGATTGTTGGATCAACATTCGATTAATTCCTGACCGTCGGATCTCAGTAAGGGCATATCAATGACGAGGAACCATTCCAGGATGCAAGGGTTGAGTTAACGATTGCACGAGTTTTGCGTTTCGCAATCCACATCGACTGTCAATTGTCACTTGCCAACAGATCTACGGTTGGCATTGGTTCCACTACCCCAGAGCCCCGGAGCCCCAGAGTCATGAATAGCTGAATACCCGAAGAGCGGAGCTCCTTTGTTCCTAAGCCCACATTCATAGATCCTGGACTTATGAAAAGCTATCAAGTAGAAAGTGCTAATATGCACTCTGGCGGAATTTTCTCTGGGAGAGTTGGAAGACTACAAAGGCCAAAGTCTCGAAGCTTCAAATTCCTGAAGTGAATGAGAACCATCCACTAAATTGCAGATCAAGTTGTGGCCGTCAATTTGTTTGAAACCTCTAAACAAGCCAATATCATCCATCTATGGAAGAACAAATATCGACCATATGATCTACTTCATATGAATGCGCTTTGGAAGGTTGAATGATTACAAAGGCCCGAAGTCCCGAAGGCCGAAATAAATATGGACCATTGATCTAAGAGATGATCACATTCGTTGGATCAAGGATTCATATGAACCCATGACCAAGAGGAACACATGTTCCATGTGAGGAGATCCACGTCAGCAAGACCACGTCAACAAGGACACATGGCACAATCAGATGATGATAAGTGTCTAGGTTCAGTTGGCACTTTAGGTTACATAAGTCACTAATCTAGGTGACACGTGGTAGCCACTCAGCCAGTTCCAAGTTAGCAGTGACGTCAACAAATTACATCACTCAGAGATTTTGTCCTTCAGGGGAAACCAACAACTACCCGAAGCACCGAAGGTTGAAGTCAACGCTAACCATTGATCTAAGATCCTCCAGATTCTCACATGATTTTTAGATCAAAACGTAGTGGAAAGATGATTTAAGCACTCCCATGTTGACCACTTCGACGCTAACCAACTCTGGTGGAAATTGGAACAACAATTACCTGGACCTTTGAACCCCTGAAGTCCCGAAGTAAATAGTGGCTGCCCATATCAACCTTTGAATAAGTCATAGCCATTGGATGAAGCAGTGGAAGGATAGTGTAAGGATCAAATCTATACCGTTGATTTGGTTCCAGGAATCATGCTAACCATTAGATCAATATTTATGAGAGGTAACTACTTCAGGGAGTTGAAACTCTGGAAGATTGGATGAGAGAGAAAATGCTCGAAGTTGGCTGAAGTCTAGAGGACTAGGTTCCAGCCCCCGATCACAGGTTATGAACACATAAAGCCATGTAGCACTGGGAACATCGCTTAAATTAATAAGCCCATGGTTTACGCATATGGTCACATGTAAATGGTTTGAAGGAAGCGCTTCTACTGAATTCGATTTCTGCGATATTTGCAGAGACATGGAATCGAGTTAAAATAAATCGATCCATACCTATGATTGATTTATGAAAATCACTCTCACTAAATTAAAAATCCTTCACAATAATGTTTGAATAATAATAAAGATTATTGTTAATTTAAAATGAAGAGGTGCGATGGTCCAAACAAAGGGACACAATACTTAATAACTCACACCAGTTGGAATATTATATAAATGAGGAATAATGGTGAGAAGAAAGTGTCTCTGTAGTCCATATCAGAAGATCAAAACAGAAGCAGAGTCCAAGAAGAAGAATCGATGATTCTTACGAAGTGAGGGTGGAAGGGAGGAACACAAAAGGATTCATATCCTTTACTAAGTAATTATAATTTAAGGGAGTTGATGCTTCCTGGGGTTGGTTCCCTAAATACAAGGGAGTTGGTGATTCCTGGGGTTGGAGCCCTAAAGACAAGGGAGCTGGTGCTTCCTGGGGTTGGTTCCCTAAAGACATGGGAGTTGGTGCTTCCTGGGGTTGGTACCCTAAAGACAAGGGAGTTGGTGCTTCCTAGGGTTGGTGCCTTAAAAAACAAGGGAGTTGGTGCTTCCTAGGGTTGGTGCCTTAAAAAAAAAAGGGAGTTGGTGCTTCCTAGAGTTGGTTCCTTGAAGAAGGGGATTTGTGTCTACTAGAGCTTATGCTCTAAAAATGATTGGAGTCCTTCACTATTATTCATAAAAACCTTGTAATTCATATTAATTATATTTATATAATTGATTTTACAAACAAATCCATTGTTGATCTATTGTGGTAATTAACAAAATATAAAAGTAACTGCTAATTGTTGAAAAGGGTAATATTGTTTCACACCCCCCCCCTCTCAGTATTCCAACAGCTCGTAGTCAAGCTACTGGATATGTATCCAATTATCTAGTGAGATTAATATTACTTGTATAATTTCTTTCTATAGATCTAACCTTACACAAATTTTAGCACATGAAAATATATTCTCCTTTGGTTTATCCCTGCCAATATAATGGCCCAGAGTATTACCAATACTTCGAAGAACATAATCTCTGTAATAATGAAGAGGAAGGTGTGGAAGGTGCACCCATATAGGAACCACTAAAGGAACATCATTTTTTGGATTGAAATTAGGTGTCCATTTATTCAAATACATTCCTCTTTATCCCAAAAAGTATGAACTACTATGAAAGATTAGATCTTGTCTTCCTTGTTCTAAAAACGAAAAGCATAAAAACCTCTTTAGTAGAAAAATGGTTAAAATATCCCTTGATGTGAGGTTTCCAAGTCTTCTGAACCCATATAGCCATCATTTTTTAGTAGGGGAAAATATCTGTAAACTAGCCAACCATGCCTCGATCTGCTAGAGCTAACGCTTTACACCTAGAGGAAGTAGGGGGTAGCTTAACTTCATGAATTTACTCCAATTTTTTCACAAATATGGTGAGTTGAGATTTGGAGTTCGTAATAGATGCTGAGACCATGTCATGAAAGGGCACTATTTCATCATTTGGAGGGGGATGCACCCCCCGTGCCTCCGTCCATCTCTCCCAGGGATGAAGAAACTAGGGTTTCAAAGATATTCTAGAGCGCACTTGTGTAAATTTTAAATATTATGATATGAGTATGATATTAATGATGGTTGAATGCTTACTTTAATTATAGAAGTCATTTTGGAAGGTAACATATCTTTCACTTAAATATCTTACCTTTATTTTGATTAATAAATAGTAAGATAAAAATTCATTTTTTTAACGATTTTTAACATTCATATCATTAGATGATTATTACAAAATGGTATTAACGTCTAGTTACCAAATAGATGAACCTTTAAATTTTTGAAGAGACAATGTTAGAGTTGTCTTGAACATATGTGAATTTGTTTGTTGATTATAATTGAATTAATATTTTCGAAATTTACATGTATGATTCCTTGCAGGTTATCTCAAACTATTGAGAATTATTACAAACTATTATGAAATTACTATAAACTAGGTCATTGCATTGAAAATAAAATTTAATACATTGATTTTTATTTGTTTTAAATCACAATTTCTATTTCATTATAAAATGAATATCACATTATTCAAGTGCTCAAAGCATGATTCACATAAAAGAAAGTACAGGTGCATACTTCACTTACAAGATACAAATTACATTAATAATATACATGCCATTTCTTTCCATTTATAAAATAATCTTCAACCTTTCCCTTTTCTCCTTCTTTTTAACTTCTTTCCACCCTTATAAAGGAGCCACAATGACTAACTAGGAGTCAAAAGACAAGATATCGAAATTCTTAGAAGGAACCAATTCCTTATCTGAACTGGAGGTATCGGTTTCATGATGTCTTTTTTTTCCACATAGAGGAGCATAAAATACCACAATCTCCCACAAGTAGATAAGTCTTGTATCCATTTTTTCTACTTTTCTCATCAATAAAGGAGTGGATTCCCCAATGGGAACTTACAGGTCCTAATTTACCTCAATTGATCAAGTTCAATAACTAAAATTGATTCCTTTAGAAAATTTTGTCTCTTTGGTTATTTTTTCTTAGGAGGATGAGTTCAAACATGAGACAAATAAATTGTAAATATTTTGGAAGATAATTTTTTTTTTCAAGAAAAAAATAATATTTTTTAATCGAGGTGAAAGAAAAGTGCATTCTTCATGTGCTTACAACACTTCCCAACAAAACCAAGATACTATATCAATGTTTATATCAAGGGAAAAAATGAATATTTAGGAAACTAAAATCTAATCGATAAACTAGGGAAAATAGTATAAGATAGCAACAAATTAATAAATTCCATGAAAGCCCATACTTAAAAAGGATAAAGATATTACAATCATCCATAATTAGTGTGTTAAAACTTATCCAAGAAATATTTCCTTCTAATTAGATATGAACCATTATTAAGTTCCTCCAATATAAAAGTATTTTCTTCCAGTGATAGGCCTAGTTTGGAGAGGCCAACAACTTTGATATTTTTCTCTCTACTAATATGTTCAAAATCAATCTATTGACAAAGAGGAGAAATTCTTTTCAGAACACAAGCCAAAAAGTGAAGTGAATTGTTAAAAACTAGGGAGTGGCCTTTCATCCAATTAATCATTAACAAAGACTCTACCATTACTTTTAAGGAGGATAGATGCATTTTCAAGGAAAAATTTAGGAGAAAATAGAGAGAGTTAAGCTCACCCAAATTATTGGTACTCCTTCCATAGTTCTCTTTGAATTGGAACACATGTGAATCCATGAGGTAAATGGAGAAACCAAATCCCACCATCGAACCCATTCCCCTGCACGCCCCATAAAAATAATCCCAAGTTCTAGTCCGATCTAACATACTTCCTTTTGGAACCCTTGGTGCTATTAGATGATATTCTGAGGTGAAGTGTCACAAGATTAACCAAATTTGAGCCAAATTCTAAAAGGGAGGGAAAAATTTATCTTCAAAAGTGTTTTTTTTCCTTTTGATACAAATGCCCTAGATTGCTAGGAAGGCAAGTGCCCTCCACTTCTTGAGGTCCTTCTCTTGATATCGGTTTTTCATGTTGAGCTCTAAGGAGTTACCCTGCCATAAATATTGAATCCCCATGAGCTTCTCTAACTCTTCCTAGACTTGAATTGAATAATAACATTGAAGGAAGAGATTCTCAATTGTTTCATCACTAGCTCGACACAAAAGGATACCTATACCTTTCTTCCCTCTTTTAAGAAGTCGACTCCAAGTTAAAAAATTACCATTGAGAGCAAGCCAAATAATTAGCTTTGTTTTAGTTGAGGTTACAATCTCCCAAATATTTCACCACCACCACTTTTTATATAGTTATTTTCCACCTGATTACCTTATGGATATTCTCTAGAGGTTATTAGGCTAAAACACTGAGTTATGAAACTTTTCCCTTGAGTATACACCATCCCTTTTCTTGGTCGTGAGCTGTCCTTTTACAGATCGTGACCCAAATTGATGGTCGCGCCTTTCTATCTTGAAAACCA
>ML783660.1:748424-764649 GCA_009831015.1 Picea engelmannii
AAATATCCTAACTTAAGAATGACAATAATCATGCTAACAAAATCATACCTCTAATCATAAAACCAAATCGTATCAAGAAACTTTGGAGTTAACGATAGCTGTAGCTGCCTCTACGTTTTTGAAAATCACATGACCTGTGGTTTTCAAATGCTTCTCCTTGCCTTAGATGATGGATTCAAGCTTGTTGTTTTCGTTTGTTAACATATCAACCTGGTCTCTTAAAAACTTGACCTGTGACTATAGAAACGGGACATCGGTATAGTATCTGTCGATCCACGATAGGCATACATCACATTGTGACTGTGAGGCGTTTGCATTAGAACGAACAAGATTATGGATTAGAGAACCCTCCATATGGATAGCAGATTTATTGCAGAGCTAGATACCAGGAAACTTTGGGTTATCTTTCAAACAATGAGGCAAATTATCGACATACTTATAGGGTCAGTCAGGGTATAGCCCGAATGACACAGGGTCTTCTTCAACAAGGAATTTTTCAATTTCTGAGTCTGAGCTTTCGTTTACTTCAATCATGCTGATCGGGTCTGCACGGGAGTTTGTTTTATTTTGAAGACTTCGAGAAATTAACTGACCAGCTCTTTTAATTTTTAAATTGACATCAACACTACCTTTTAACTTCTTTCCTGTAGGTTTCTTCATAGTTTTAATACAATCCTTTGGATGTGTAACCAGTTGACTGTCCCATTGAATGATCTTAGGGTAGCTCGAGGGTTCACTGTTAGGGGAAAAATCACAAGCCTGGAGAGGTGGAAGAGAGGGTGTCGGGTTCACAAGGGTTTCCTCAACGACTGACTTCTCCCAATTCAGGGTTACCAAAACCATTTCACGTAATAAACGAATCCCAACATTCATTTTGTGACTCTAACTGATGCATGAGGATGATTTTAATCAGGCCATGATGAAAAAGACTTGAATCTGACCTTTGTTTCTTAAATCTTTTCCCCATTTTATATAGACTTCTGAGTAGGTAATAAGGCATATTCAACGGAAAACCAATAAAACTCATAAGAAGGCGTAAATGATATAGCAAAACAAGTCTGAATCGTCCCTCACATGTGATGAATTGCTTCACTACAGCAAGTAAATCATGCCACCTAGTGTTCAAGAATGAAATTGGCATACCTATATCACAACTGGTTATTTTTCGTGAGGTAAATAGTAAATTCCAAGGGACTTTCTCCACTTTCGCGTTTTTGAACCATTTCTAACCAACCACTGGCAATCCCGTGGCTTGACTCAAGAAATCTTCAGTTACTTCCAATTTCACATCACCGACTTTTGCCCTACAACCATCAAAGGTTAAGGTGAACTCTTGGGGCGACCTGAAGATTAAAACCCTGAAACTTTTTGATGAAAATATGCCAACCATTCCTTCCCAAATCCTCCCTAGCATTATCATATGAGAGGAGGGTTTGGATACCGTTTGGTTCAACCCTTACCATCGGAGCCATACTAAACGGAAGGGTAAATAACGTACAACACACAAGTAGGGTTTGCAAAAATGAAACAGAGCCATAGCCCCGAGCTTTAACAATACATGCTGTAATGACTCAAACGATGGGAAGGAAGTTTTAATTAAAATGCATGTGATGAGTTTTGTGAAACCTGAGACCATCCTAAGAAGTAATGGCAACCTGTACATTGTATGCCACCTTGGTATTGAGTACATGCTAGGACCAAAGTACTCAGAAAACATAAGTGTGCGCATCATATTTTGATTACAAAGTTGGGTAAATGAATAATCAAAAGTTTTGTGAAAGAAATGTGATCAAAGATCAAACCAAAACCAATACAAACAATATCAAATGGCGGGGTCTTTTGTTTTTTAAGACTATCAATCTCTTGGGCATGGTTATGAGTTGACAGGGTGAAAAACACAACACAGTGATACCTTCCTGGCAAAGAATCGAACTCCATATTAAATAAACCATTTGCCTTCAATGAAATTTTAAAACAAAATGGTAACGATAGTTGCAAGTTTTCATGCTTTCAGTCATGAAAACGAAGCATGAATAGATGATAAGTAAAATGCGACGATTTACAACTGTCGTTTAGGGAAATGCTCATGAAGAGTAATAGAATTTCATAGACCTTGTGTAGGCAACTTATAAAAATAATAATTATATAATCGCTGCCAACAATGGTGACATGCTGGGAGAAGCAGTTATCTCTGTCACACGAACGAGTTCAAGTTAGAATAATCTGAAAAAATTTGAATCGAAATCAACCGAAAAGCTGTTTGAACAACTCAAATAATCATAACACAGTCCAGTTTTAGACAAATTTTATTTTTAAAGAAACGAAAACTGGTGACAATCTTGGCAAAAGAGAGCCACGATGTTAAGTTAAAATCTTCAATACTGTTGACAGGGCCGCTGCTGCCAACAGGCATCCATAGCCTCGACAGGGATGTCAATTAACCCACTCTGATGTCTTTATCCTGTCAAGAAATTTTAGATCAGAACGAAGGATGTTTAAGGCCAAAACATAATCCATATCTGAGAATTTTCTTTTACCTGACATTGCTTCACTGCCAGCGGGCCTGTTTAGTACCCCGGGGAAGTTATCTTGGTGTCATGCATGCATATACTCGCTGCAAACAGACCTGTTCAGTGTCTCAACGGGTTTACAAGCACTTCCCACAGCTCTCTGAAAGTTTATATTATAGTTTTAAAGATATTCAATAGAGCGGGGTGATGCTGAAAATTCCAGTTTTTTTTAACACATCTTGATATGTCACAGACCTTGAAAATTTTTCGAGCTGTCCTTCATCAAGATCTAGAAATATTTTATTAATAAAACCGACTTTCAAGAACAGGGAGACATCGTTGAGTTGTTCTCTTAAAGAATAGGGACAGTGTAAAAAGGATTTTTATAGATGGTCGTGAATACTTTCAATTGCAGATTGAAACCAAGAGAACACTTTTCAAACAAAAAGTCATCTTTAACAAGGCTACAATTTCAGAGAAATACAACAATTGATGTTTTGACAACTTTCAACAGTCATTTTCGAGGGAAATTTTTTCTGTTTTCTTTGTCTGATCTAGCCCATGGTGTAGGCATGTGTGTTTCAAAAAGAGAGACCGATAAGCAGAAATGAAAACCAAAACAAACCAGAAAAGAAAAACAAACAACAAGTAAAACAAAACAGAAAGTATTTACAAAGGGTGTATTGGAGCGTTATCGGGTGAAGTACTTTTTGAGAGCTTGGCCATTCACCGGGAAGGTGTCTGGCTGTCCCTCTAAATTTTGCAGGCGAAAAGAACTAGGACCCAGTTTTTCAGCAATAAAAAATGGTCCCAACCACAAGTTCTGAAACTTAGTATGCTCTCCTTTTCCCTCATAAGGTTTGTCCTATTTAAGGACAAGGTCGCCTACCTGAAAATTTCTGTCAGAGGTAGAATTGGAATCAAACCAGTTTTTAACGATGAGTTGATGTTGATCCAATTTTCGTTTTGCTTGAGCCCTTACTTCCTTTAACTTTAGAAAAGCGTTAATCTGGTTCTCCAAGGGAGGGCAATCTTCTTCTTGCACCTTCTGTGATAACTACAAATATGGAAGAAGGACATGTGGTGGAAGAATCGCTTCCTTGCTGCAAACGAGAATGAAGGGTGAATTACCCACAACAGTTTTAGGAGTTATTCTGTCAGCCCAGATTGCGTTCAATAGTGCGTTATGCCAGTTTTTATGGTTTTCAGAGACCATTCTCTTGATAATTTTGATCAGGTTTTTATTAGTTGATTCCGCTAAACCATTGCCTTGGGGGTAATAGCTGGCATAGTACTTTAATTTTATTCCTTTTTCTAGAGAGAAATCGCTCATTTCAAGAGATGAAAAATAGGAAGCATTGTCAAATACCAGGCATTCAGGGATACCGAAACGAGTGATAATATTTGAATTCAGGAAGGATATTACCTAGATGGTATTTACAGCTTTTAATGGGGTAGCCTTGGACCACCTGGTGAAATAATCTGTGGTTGTTACGATGTATTTATGCTGCTGTGAGGATGCCAGATTGATTGGGCCTATAATATTCAGGCCCCACTGCTGAAAAGGGGAGTCTACTGAAACTGGTTGCAATGGGAATGCTGGTTTCTGTATCCATCCAGATGCCTTTTGACAAATCACACACTTGCGGCATAAGGCATGAGCATATTTGAAAAGGGTAGGCTAGTAATAACCTGCTCTTAATACTTTGTGGGCGGTGGTGTCTCTACCAAATTTCCCACAAACTTCCCCTGCATGTAACTCCAATAAGACTTTTTCTGCTTCATCTTTTTCAAGACAACGCATAAGTATTCCATCGAATTTTTGGTGAAACAAAATACCGTTAATCAGCTGAAAAGAAGCAGATTTTAATCTTAGTGCTCTCCTTTTTTTGGGATCAAGGTGACGGGGAGCTGATCCATGTATAAGACAAAATTTAATGTTGTCGTACCAGGGACTAGTAAGGTTTTGTGCACAACAGATTTGATTTTGATCGTGCTGATCTGGAATTAACATATCCATTTCATTTTACTGTCCTATAGCTGAATCGACAACCAACTTGCATAAACCTTGGCCTCTAACAATTTGTGCTAGGGTGATTTCTATGTCATATTCTTGTAAGGATGTAACCCAGTTTGCCCTTTTTTCGCCTAGTTCTTTCTGTACTAACAAATTTCTGACAGCAGGGTAAGGGACAATTATTTTCGTCCTAGATTTCAACAGATAAGATCAAAAGTGTTTTACTTCTTTAAAAACAACATAAGCTTGCTGATCTACTGCTGGGTAATTAAGTTCTGCTCCCTTGAAGGCTAAGCTCATAAAGGCAATTGGGACTTCGTTGTTTTCAATATTCTTTTGGGTTATGACAATAGCATAAGACCGATCAGAGGCAAATATGTAGAGGGTGAAGTCTCGCGAAAAATCAGGGCTCATTAGGGAAGGAGCGTATACTATAGCCTTTTTTATTGATTCGAAAGCCTGACTTTCCAAGGGTCCCCAATGATACTGTACATCCTTTTTTATTAAATTTTGTAATGGTCTGACCATTTCTGAAAAGCTGGGGACGAATCTCCTAACAAAGTTTATCTGTCCTAAGAAAGATTGCATGGACTTTTTTGAAGAGGGAGGGGGCAGTTTCGAAATGACTTGGGTCCTTTTAGGATCGATAATCATCCCTTCGTTTGATACAATGAATCCGAGGAGCTTACCTTGTTCTATTGCGAAGACAGATTTTTTAGGATTTAAAGAAATGTCATACTCATGACATCGCTGTAGAAAAGATCTTAAATGAGCTAGATGATCTCCTTTATTTTTTGAGAAGACAGTGACATCATCTAGGTAAACTACTACAGATTGATTGATTAAGCTGTGGAAAGTGATATACATCGCTCTCTGAAAAGTGGCATCGACGTTTATGAGCCCAAAGGGCATCTTTCTATAAGCGTAGGTTCCCCATGGGGTACGGAAAGTAGTTTTGAGCTAGTCTGGGGGAGACATAAGGACTTGGTTATACCCTGAAAAACCATCCAATAAGGATAATCTTTCAGAACCAGATACCTGTTGAAGGATCTTCTCCATGGGAGGGACAGGGTAGTTGTCTTTATCAGACGCTTGGTTGAGATTTTGGAAATCGACACACAGTCATATTTCACCACTCTTCTTCCTCATAGGGACAAGATTAGAGACCCACTGTGTGTGCCTTACTGGGAAGATTATTTTAGCATTCAGGAGTTTGTTTAATTCCTTCTTGACTATTGGTTCGAGTTTTGGGTGCATCTTTCTTAACTTCTATTGAAAAGGTTGGGTCTGGGGTTTCATGGGAATAATGTGTTGTATGATGTTAGGATCAAAGGTTTTTAGGTCGTCGTATGTCCAGGAAAAGACATATTTGAATTCCTTAAACAACTTAATAAATGATACCTTTTCTTGCTCAGAACACCCCAACCCCAAATTTATGCACTGTGGGTTGTCTTTAGTTCCCAAATTTACTTTTTCATGTGTCAAGGAAGAACTATTCGTTTTACAATTCACTGATTTTCTAAACTTATCATGAAGATCATAAAATATTTCTAATCTAACCACAGATTTTGGGATAGAGTTTACCGTGTCCGATGCAGACATCGGGGATCTTGGATCTGGTATTACCGTAAAATCGTGAAGTTTTTTGTCGTGAGTACCTTTGTCGATCACTGCACCCTAGAAAGTCTCTTTCATGTGTAGAAAAATGATGATCTGTTGATCGTCATCAAAAACTCTCCAATTTTGATGTTGTCTAGGATGGATGGTCTGAACAACAATTCAACGGAAAATGCATTCAGAGATAGGCCTTCTGCAGGAAAAAGTTTTGAAGCGACGTTAGCTAACAAATCAGCCTCAAAATTATTGAATCTAGGAATAGAATTTATGTTAAACGCATAAAACTTGTTCATCAAATTCCATACCTTAGTCTGATAGCTTTTAAGGTGCGGAGATAAACAATGGATAGAATTTTTTACCTGTCTAACCACTATTTATGAATCACCAAAAACAGCCAAATTCTGAATGTTTAAATCTAGTGCTTTTCTGAGACCTTGCAGGAGTGCCTCATATTCGGCCGTGTTGTTTGTACATTCGAATTCTAACCGAAAAGCAATCAAAGTGTTGTTACCTGCTGGATCAATGAGCACGCACCCTGCACCAGCTCATTCCTTAGATTTTGACCCATCGAAGTAAAGAGACCATATTTGATTTTTGTCAGGTGCATGTGGCCATTGAGAGAAGGCTACCGACTGCGTGCATGTCATAATTTCAGATTGTTGTTCCAGGTCAGTAATGGTAGAAGTTTCAGCCATGAAATTGCCGAAAAAAGTGTCCATCCCCTGTATTTCAGGTGAATTTGCAGAAGCAGTGAATGGTTCATTAGGATCATTTAAATCAGTCACTGTGAACTTAAGATAATGCTCACGATTTACCTTGATTCTATTAGGCTTCCCATTTTCGGGCAGCCATAAGTGAGACCAATCCATTGCAAAATAGCCATGTAGTTGTTCAGACCAATCTCTACTTAAAAACAAACCATAAACTTCTGGGATATCTACGACAATGATATCAATCACCTGATGGACTTTAGGATTAGACGATAATCTGATAAGCACATTTTTTAATTCACCTATCACTTTAACACTAGTTCAATCAAGCTGAATAATTTTCAGGCTGGACGGTCGAACTTCAGCATTAATTTTTTGACACACAGACCAAGGCATTAGGTTAGATGATGCACCTAAATCTACCATACAGTTATGTACATTCCTATTGAAAATTTCAAAAGTCAACAAAAAGGGAGGGACATTTCTGCAAATATTAACAACATAAGTTTGTTGTTTTTTAATCGCAACCCCTAAAACTAGTTTATCTACATTTGTTACACTTTTTACAGGTAGGTCTCTTTTATCATGAGGCTCGGACGTCGTTTTGGCGGAGACCTTTTGAGGTGTTTTGGGGTTGTTTTAAGCAATATTGTTGCTGTTCAGATTGCTGTTTTTGCTATTTTGATAGCCGTTTTCTGCAATATTCTGCAACATCTTTTGCAGAAGAAAAGGGAATTTTAATAATTCGTAAACAGAAATGTCAGCCCTAAGTTTTTTTAGATCCTCAATCAAATCATAATCTAAACTTGGGGCTGCTAAATTCTGTTTAGTCTCAATTGGTTTAGACTGTTTTGGAGGTGCATTAGTTACAATTTCAGAAGAAGACTTATTTGTTGTCTTGCTCCTGGTATTGTAAGGATGCACTGTTTCGAAATTAGCTGGAAAAATGCTATCCGAAAAATGTCTGAAAATGTTTGGAGAGGATTCATCTTCTTCTACTATCTTTTGTTCAGCTACTTCTTTAGGAATCTCAAGAGGAATCAAGTTGTCATGTGCTTCTAGAATCGTTTGAATAGCAAATTGTAAGCTTTCTAGATTTAGGCCTTCAGAATTTGAGTTAGATCGGTTTGTGGGAAAAGGCTTCCTAAAAGGGGGTTTGTAAGGTCCTTTGCTTGAAGAAGCTTCTTCAGCCGACCTTTTCAAATCTATAACTTGATTAGACAACTTCTGAATGACCTTCTGTAAATTTTCTAGATCTGAACTATCTGGTTGAGTTTTGTTTTGGGGAGGTTTGGGAAGGATTTCAATCTTCTTCTTGGAGGATGAAATAGTCTCTGCCTCGTTACAGGTATTATATTTTAGGCTGAGAATATCTTTCTCGATTGACTCACCTCTTTGAAGGCTTATAACAATGTGGCTTTCTTGGACCTTTTTACCCAAATGGCTATGTTTTGATGTAAGGCTTTCATGTAGTATGCGGCGATAAGATTTTCGGCAGGCATCAAATCCATGGGGATTCGGTTCTTTAATGTCAGGAACCTTTGATTAAAGTCTTTAATCTTTTCTTTAGGGTTCACCTTCAAACTAGAGAGTTCCATGACCAAAACTTCAAGAGATTTGTCATCTCCAAATTTCTCAAGGAAACAGGATTCGAATATATCCCATGACACGATGGTGTGGGGTTGTTGGGCAAAGTACCAGGTAGAGGCATTGCCTTCAAAGGTGTAGGGAAAAATCCTACATACTACATCTTCGTGTTCGACACTACGGAGCCTAATGGCTAGCATAAATTTTTTGATATGATCTTCAACAATCTGCTTGGAGTTTGGGTCGAATTTAGGGAGCCATTTCTCCAGGTGTTTAGGTAAAGGATGCTGGGGCCTAGGTATGGCCACTGCATCTTGGTCAAGCCAGGGTCTGGAGGGGTTGTTTGGATTGGCCATAGGTGTGGGTGGTGTCGAAGGCTGAGATGAGGAGCTGCCTTCGTCTGAGGATTCTTCTCCAGAAGAAGAAGGAGATGAAGGGGTGGTGATGGTGGAATACCAGGTCCTCCTGCTGCAGGAGTGAGAATATGATATGGATCCGTAGGATTTAAGGTAAGTTAGTACCTCCAAGTTGTTCCCTGATATCAGATAAGTCTAATGGTTGGTTCAAAGGCCGACTTGGTTGTCTGATACGGGCCAAGGCACTGTGTGTTCTTATGAGGGATTGACGAACAATTTCTTGTATGTCGCCCCTTGGGGGGTTTGGAGTTACTGGTTAAACGGTGATCCATGGAATGTCGTTTGATGTGGTTGCTGTTTGAGGGACAATGTTGTAGTCTAAGTGAATTATTGTTACTATAGGTGAGCGGGTAGGTGGGGGAGGAGTCTTGTGACCTCCTCGTGCCATTAATAGTTTTCAGGCCCTCCTTCTAGCACCATTTGTTGACGGGCGAAATTGACCGCTCATCAACTGTAAGAGTGAATCCGGTTTGGGGTTGTCTAATTAACCCAAGCCGTTTGGATTAATTCACTCCGACGGGTTTAGCAGCTCCATTGGCCGAACTAAGTTCTAAAGAAAGAGAAAAATAACTCAAGAAAATGCAATACTTAATAAATAACAATCACTAAAATCTATATGATATATATATATATATATATATATACAATTTATTTAAATAATATATGTTTAATAATTCTATATACAATCTGTACAAAACACGTGTTTTAATCTAAACTTGTAAAAATCAAATGTAAATTGGTTCCTTTAACAACAATAATAAAGAAAGTGAAAATACTATTTAATATTTTGGTTTGTTTTCTTGGATGTATACACTTTTGAAATCAAATATTAAACTTACTTAATCGAACAGAAAATAATAGGTAATGGAAATCATATTATATATATATATATATATATATAAAACTTCTAAAATAAACAAGCAAACGAAATAAAATGACAAACTAACCTATTAACGCATCCAATGTCTGTTCGATAGAAAATATCCAACCACTTTATCCGCGAAGTAAACCTACAACAGATCTTAAGGTTGTTCCGAACAAAAGCGAAACAATGCACTGGAGATTGAGTTTTGGTAACATAACATAAAATGGACACAGTTACAGTGATCTTATGATTTGCAAGTAACTACGATGAAATAAATCTTCCTGTAAGAACTTGCATGTAAACATTCAACAGAAATTAGAGATAAATCTCCTAATTTAAATTGGATAGATGATCATTGTGTATATATTGTATCTGAAACATAAAATATGGACAACATATAAAAATGAATCATATCAACTTGCAATAAATCATGACGATGAAAGCAATCACCATCTATTATCAAATCGACATAAACATAACTTGAATCAAAACATCATACAGAAAAGCTAAAGCTGTAACGTGCATTCTGTTCCATTCAAGTCTGTGACAAAACACCCATACTCTTGCCCCAAGCCGAGATGATGAAATGTTTACAAAACGATATATTTATATAGGTTTCAGGGAACATAATTGTTTCCTGTTCATAAGATCAAATTGGTTTCAAAGATAAAGGGGGATGCAATCACCCTGATTTCACTATATATAAAAAACTACCAACAATCTAATTCTGTTTATTCAAAATACATAATAGATATGGCCGGGAGATCTCAAAAGTGCCTCATATAATCTTTGAAATCATGGGCTCCTTAATTATCCTAAAAACAAAAGAAAATAGGAATATCTTAGATATGTTTTCTATCATCAAATTAAACAATTCAAATTTTCTTAACTGGCTATAGAATCTTGCGATTCTGTAGCTAGTTATAATAGCAAATGCAATCTCATTTTATTGAATAAATAAAATAGGCTAATCTTAATAATAAAAATAGTTTATTCAATCAAACCAAATATTCTAACTTAAGAATGAAAATAATCATGCTAACAAAATCATACCTCTAATCATAAAACCAAATCATATCAAGAAACTTTGGAGTTAACGATAGCTGTAGCTGCCTCTACGTTTTTGAAAATCACATGACCTGTGGTTTTCAAATGCTTCTCCTTCCCTTTGATGATGGATTCAAACTTGTTGTTTTTGTTTGTTAACATATCAACTTAGTCTCTTGAAAACTTGACCCGTGACTGTAGAAACGAGACATCGGTATAGTATCTGTTGATCCATGATAGGCATACGTCACATTGTGACTGTGAGGCGTTTGCATTAGAACGAACAAGATTACGGATCAGAGAACCCTCCATATGGATAGCAGATTTATTGCAGAGCTGGATACCAGGAAACTTTGGGTTATCTTTTAAACAAGGAGGCAAATTATCAACATAGTTATAGGGTCGGTCAGGGTATAGCCCGAATGACACAGGGTCTTCTTCAACAAGGAATTTGTCAATTTCTGAGTCCGAGATTTCATTTACTTCAATCATGCTGATCGGGTCTGCATGGGAGTTTGTTTTATTTCAAAGACTTCGAGAAATTAACCGACCAACTCTTTTGTTTTTGAAATTGACATCAACACTACCTTTTAACTTCTTTCCTGTAGGTTTCTTCACAGTTTTAATACAATCCTTTGGATGTGTAACCAGTTGACTGTCCTATTGAATGACCTTAGGGTAGCTTGAGGGTTCACTGTTAGGGGAAAAATCACAAGCCTGGAGAGGTGGAAGAGAGGGCGTCGGGTTCACAAGGGTTTCCTCAACGACTGACTTATCTACTTCTCCCAATTCAGGGTTCAAAACCATTTCACGTAATGAACGAATCCCAACAGTCATTTTGTGACTCTAACTGATGCATGAGGATGATTTTAATCAGGCCATGATGAAAAAGACTTGAATCTGACCTCTGTTTCTTAAATCTTTTCCCCATTTTATATAGACTTCTGAGTAGGTAATAAGGCATATTCAACGGAAAACCAATAAAACTCATAAGAAGGCGTAAATGATATAGGAAAACAAGTCTGAATTGTCCCTCACATGTGATGAATTGCTTCACTAAAACATGTAAATCATGCCACCTAGTTTTCAAGAACGAAATTGGCATACCTCTATCACAGCTGGTTATTTTTCGTGAGGTAAACAGTAAAGTCCAAGGGACTTCCTCCACTTTCGCGTTTTTGAACCATTTCTGACCAACCATTGGCAATCCCGTGGCTTGACTCAGGAACTCTTCAGTTACTTCCAATTGCACATCACAGAATTTTTCCCTACAACCATCAAAGATTAAGGCAAACTCTTGGGCGACCTGAAGATTAAAACCCTGAAACTTTTTGATGAAAATATGCCAACCATTCCTTCCCAAATCCTCCCTAGCATTATCATATGAGAGGAGGGTTTGGATATCGTTCGGTTCAACCCTTACCACCGGAGCCATACTGAACAGAAGGGTAAATAACGCAAAACACACAGGTAGGGTTTGCAAAAATGAAACAAAGCCATAGCCCCGAGCTTTAACAATACATGCTGTAATGACTCAAATGATGGGCAGGAAGCTTTAATTAAAACGCGTGCGAAGAGTTTTGTGAAACCCGAGACCATCCTAAGAAGTAATGGAAACCTGTACATCGTATGCCACCTTGGTATTGAGTACATGCTAGGACCAAAGTATTCAGAAAACATAAGTGCGTGCATCATATTTTGATTACAAAGTTGGGTAAATGAATAATCAAAAGTTTTGTGAAAGTAATGTGATCAAAGATCAAACCAAAACCAATACAAACAATATCAAATGGTGGGGTTTTTTGTTTGTTAAGACTATCAATCTCTTGGGCATGCTTATGAGTTGACAGGGTGAAAAACACAATAGGGTGATACCTTCCTGGCAAAGAATCGAACTCCATATTAAATAAACCATTTTCCTTCAATGAAATTTTAAAACAAAATGGTAATGATAGTTACAAGTTTTCATGCTTCCAGTCATGAAAACGAATCATGAATAGATGATAAGTAAAATGCGACGATTTACAACTGTCGTTTAGGGAAATTCTCATGAAGAGTAATAAAATTTCATAGACCTTGTGTAGGCAGCTTATAAAAATAATAATTAAATAATCGCTGCCAACAAGTCCTTAAATATAAAAAAGATCGTCGAGCACCATTCTCCTCCCCAGACTCAAGAATAAATCTACTGGTGAGAATATCAAGAACAATTTTAATTTATTTTGTGCTTATTTCAAACATGAAAGAAAGAAAAAGAGTGGGGGGTTTTCCATCTAGTCATATTCACAAATGGTAGCTGTCCATTGAGATGCCCTTGAACAATGCACCTATTTTTCATTTATGTCCAACATTTGGGTTATCCATTATCTCTGAGTCATCACCGTCTCCATGAGTTCTCGAACTCCATCGACTGGTTAGTCTTTCGATCATCCATGGAAAGTGTTTTGGTCATTAATGAGTCAATGCTGCCAAGTCAAGTTATTTGTCATGCTGTTTTTTTCAAGGGAAGTTAGCCTGTGTCGTGCAATTTTAATCTTTCAGCCTATTTCTCCCGACCATCCCTGAGTTAATTATGCTCTACTTTATATACCATCTACCTTTTTCTGTTTTGTGTCTATTGATGAGGGATACATCAAGGCCATCCTTCAATTTTTTTTTTTCTATAAACACATAATCATTATCTAGGATCAAAATCTAGAAACTAGTTAGTACCTTGGGTCTTGCAGACATTGGTGGAAAGTTCCCTCACATCTCCAGTAGTGGGTTTACATCATTGGCTCCTACTAAGTGAGTCTACAAGTGTTTGACTACAATTCATCTATTCACACTCGCTAGATTGTACTAGGTATCTTGGGGCCCATCATCATCATCGATGGATTCCCTCACGTCCGTTAATGATATCCATTAATGACTGGTAATTAGATGGTTTCTACCATGCTCGACAATAGCTCATCTATTCCCATGCTATAAATTTATACCATTTCAGGGTTTGAGACGAAGACCTTGGGTTGGGACCACATCATTCCTTTATAGAATCACCTCCTAAGTTGTGATGGAGTATTTCATGAGTACTTTAAGAGATCACTTAGGCATCGAGTCATCTCACTAATTTGTATACTGTCACATAGATCTACATTTGTACTTGGTCGTGGATAATATTCACTTGTGACATGGATCCACAGTGTATTAGTTCATTGCCATGATCTAGTTAGTTGTTTCATGCATGGATCCATAGTGTACTATTTTTGGCGTCTATGCTTAGTTTATATTACCGAGCATGGGTACTCCCACCTCAGGGATGTTCTTCTTTGTGTGGGACTAATGCTATCTTATTCCCATATTCCTTCACCTAAATCTCCATCACTTTTGTTAGTAAAGTATTTCGGCTGTCAAACACCTCTTCTAACGTCATACTTTAGGGGGCATCTGTTATACAATTATTTGCCACCTGATTACCTAATGGATATTCTCTAGAGGTTATTAGGCTTAATATCCATTTGTCACTTTTCCCTAATTTGTCACTCTTCCCTTGAGTATACCCCATCCTTTTTATTGGTTGTGAGCTTTCCTTTTACAGATCATGACCCAAATTGATGGTTTCTCCTTGCTCTCTTGAAAAAGACGATTGGTTGCATCTTGCACGAAGGTAGGGAACGACTGGGTCTATTACTCTCAAATTAGGAATGGTTACAACACGATGGAATCAAACTCATATTTCTTGTAATTTGACCTCGAGAATTTTTTTATTTAGAGTGTCTCAGAATTATCCACCATCTCATCTCTTTCATCCTATATATTGAGAGTCCCTCATGGGAAAAGAGGGAGGAAGAGATAGAGTAAACTTATAATGTCAAATTGATTATGGAGGTTGGGAAAGGAAATTGGGAGAGGCTTCATCAGTCTATTTGTTTGTAAGTTGTAAGATTTTTCTTTATTAAGAGAAGATGCACATGATTTCCCCCTCTAGTTGATTGCATGTGGTGATCATAATCTTCATAGAGAGTTAATATTTTCATGTCTTTGTGACATATTATTATATATATGTTTTATACATGCTACGTTTGATCTCGTGAAAGGTGTTTGTTGTTTTCCTATATGTACAGACTTGTGTTCGTGAAAGTGAAGGATATCTTAAAAGGAGTGAACGACCAAGGAGTGAGCAGGGAAAACCATCGAAGTATCGGGTATGCTTCTCATCCTTTTATCTCATAGATCTTTTCATGTATGATTTAGATCTAGGAAAATCTATAGCTTGCATCTCTATTCTGTATTAGGTCTAAGAAGAGCCTAAGGGAGGTAACTCCTACAGGGTACATTTATCCTACAATACCACTTGTCTCCACCCCTACCTAGTCGACCACCACCTTCTAGCCAAGATTTGTTGAGTAGCTTCCCCCTGCCTCAGTATAGATGAAAACTAGGGCATATTTATCATCGGACAACTAGATATGTGACTTATTTAACTCTATTAAAAAATAATTCTCGAAAAGAACATTTACACCTTCCAAACCAATATCTTCACCGGAAATCCACCGTTGTCTCTAGAGAGTGGATTCATGTGTCTTAAATACATGATTTAAAGTGATTTTCCCTAGATCCTAAAGGCTTAGCACAATTGATTTATGCAATAAAACGTTTTGATTACAACCCACCATTGCATCCATTACCACTCCAACTTATGAACCATCCCCTACCTTCTAGGATAGGAAGGTTCCCAAAATAGGAAAGGCCAAAGACAAGGATTTCCATTGGTTTGAAACATTTTGGATGCTTTTTCACTCCTTCTCCAATCTAGCAATGAATCTAGTGCTATATACTTCTATGCAAGAGTATGTTTCTAGAGACTATCCTTTGAGAGGAAATTCCATAAATATTTTGTAGCTAGGGCTTCCCTAAAGTGATTAATGTTCTTTAAACCCTAGCCTCCGAATGCCTTAGGTTGAGCCAATTTCTTGCATCTTACCCAATGGGAGTCCTTATACTTTGAGATTACTTGCCACAAGAAGTTGAAGCAACACTTTCTAATATTATTTAGGACCCATTTTGGAATGGATTCCAAAGTATGCCAATATATAGGGATCACTTCAAAAACCAATTTAATAAGGATAAGTATGCCACATCATGAGAGCCGCTTATTACACCAAAGGGGGATTGTTTTTACCACTTTCTCAAGTAGCCACAACCAATTAAATTTGACATGCCATTAGGTTTTATATGAAACCCTAAGTATTTTAACCCTTCATAAAGAATTTGATGCTGGAATGGAAAAAGGCCTTTAAATTAGACAAGAGATCCTCACTCAGATTAGTTGTGCACATAGTCAACTTTGTTACATTTACCTCCATCCCATTAGCCTTGTTAAAGAGCCACAAGATATTCCTGAGACTAGAACCATCCCTATCGATAGCCAAATAGAAGCACAACACATCATCCACACAAAAAAAATGTGATAGGGC
>ML783660.1:810074-840087 GCA_009831015.1 Picea engelmannii
CTCAAGGATTTGTAAAACTAAATTTTGACGGCTCTTCAAAGGAAAATCCAAGACCAAGAGGATTTGGGGCCGTTCTCCGAGATAGTATTGGGTGAATTATTCACATCACAACAAGCCACCTAGGACTCAACAAAAACAATGCAGTAAAACTATGCAGTCTCATCAAGGGGGTCAGACTGGACATCTGTCACAACATAAAACAACTCATTGTGGAAGGGGAATCCTAGGTGATAATCTCACTAGTTTCAAAAATCATCCATGGCTCCAGTCCATCAAAAGTCTCCTCGAGATGGAGGCTTCTGGGATTGCTTGAAGAATTCATATACCTCTTGTGACTCACCCTCATTCTCATCCCTTCCCAAGTGAAAAGAGAGGCTAATAAGGTAGCATATCACCTGGATAATGAAGGAGTTGTCTCAAAGGAGGAGATGATTAAAATGGATTATCGAATCTCCCCAGCTCCCCTGTTTCTGCACCAGTGTATGGAAATCACTCAATGTGATTTCCCTCCCCTGGATGGGGTACCACATCGATAACATGCAGAGCCTAGTATTAAAGGATCCTGCTATCTCCCTCACTCCCATTTCTCATATGGAGGGAAACATTCAAGGTACTTCAGAACAGGTTCGACAACTCCATTGCGCAGGTTTAATGGTGCCTTCAGTGCGCCATGGATGGTCGATGATGATGGGTACAAGAGGCATGCACAAGGTCATTTAAGCTCGCTTGGCGCCCCTCCACTTCCTCCCGGTATGTTACGGTTCCCCCCATGCAGCTCAACTATATCATTTTGGCTTTGCTCTTGTCATTCTCCCCACTCTGCGATTTCTCAAGCTGCTTACATTTTGGTTTTTCCTCACCACCATGCCACAAGAGCATGGTAAGCCTAAGAGAGGGCCTTTCTAGTACATCTATGCTGCCAAGAAGCGTCGAATTCGTAGGCTCGACCAAGCTTCTTCGACCTCTCTGATTTGTTGAGATGGGGAGAAAAATATTCCTCTAATGGCCATTGTATAGGAGGATATTTCGAACGAGCCAATTATGGTTCCACCAAACTCCCTCCTATGCACAGTTCGAGCCCTCGATGACCCACCTAGCACCATTCACTTTGTCCTTGCTGCAGCATGCACCTCAGACTGAGAGAATTTCATAATTCAGGAAGATATTCCGTTGACCAACTGTCGAATAGAGCCTTCACCACCCTCCTCACCTCTGGATGGAGACCCACACTCCACTTGCCTTCTTGTGCTAGAGCATCTGGAGCTAATATTTGAGATGTGCATGGATATGTAGGAACATCTTCACAATAATACCTTGCTCAATAGCTGAATCGACATTTTGTAAGGAGCACTCTCAAGCTCACAAAGACAACAATGGTACCCGACCTGCGTGCAATCGTACGTATTCACTCCTCATGGTGGAACTCAGGCTGACACAGGTTTCACTAGTTCTTTTGATGCTTAGTTCTTATGATGCTGGTTCTTTTGATGCTTAGTCTATGCACCTTTTTTTTGCAAAGATACAATGGATTTTCCATACTCCTGTTCAATATTCTCTCTACATGTTCAGACAGTTCAGACACTACATTCCCATGCTACCTGTTCCAGTTTCCAAATGTTTGGCGGAACAAGAGGGGTTTTTTTGTCATGATACAACTAGAAAAAAAGGTCGTCATTTGTTTCGGTTTTCACTTGTCTGGCGGAACAGGTGGCAGACCTCCAGACATGGCTTCATTATGTATGATTACAACATACTTTTGAGGAATTAAATCTTTTTATATAAAAAAAATAATTCAAGTTATTAGATTATTATTACAAAATGATTTTAAAGTCTAGTTGCCAAAAAAATGAACCTTTAAATTTTTGAAGAGACAATGTTAGAATTGACTTGACTTGAACATATGTGGATTTTTGTGTTGATTATAATTGACTTAAGATTAATGAAATTTACATGTATAATTTCTTGCGAGTTATATCAAATTATTGAGAATTATTATAAACTTTTATGAAATTATTTCAAACTATTATGAAATTAGTATAAACTAGGTCATTGCATTGAAATGAAAAGTTAATATATTGATTTTTTTAAAAATCACAATTTCTATTTCATTATAAAATGAAGATCACATTCTTCAGGTGCTCAAAGTATGGTAGAAATAAAAACAAGTATAAGTGGATACTTCACTTACAATATACAAATTACATTAATAATATACATGTCATTTTTTGTCCTTTATAAAATAATCTTCAATCTTTCCTTGTTTTCCTTCCTTTTAACTTCTTGCCACCCTTTTGAAGGAGCCATGATAACTAACTAGGAGTCAAAAGACAAAAGATTGAAGTTCTTAGAAAGCACTAGTTCCTTATTTGAATTGAAGGTATCAATTTCATGATGTCTTTTTTTCCACCTAGAGGAGCATCAATTACCACGATATCCCATGACAAAGAAAATTCTACATCCATTTCTTCTATTTTTTTTTCAATATAGGAGTGGATTGCCCAATCAACACTTGTCAGTCCTAATTTACCTCATTTTGGTCAAAGTCATCATCCAAACTCAACTTATGGGTCCTTTAGAAAATTACATCTCTTTGATTTTGAATTGTTTCCTTTTTTTAATAAGAAGAAAAGTTCAAACATAAAACATATAGCTTATAAATATTTTGGAAAATAACATATCCCATACACCTAAATATAATATTCTCATAATCCAAAAATTTTATATATTTAAAATTTTTTCATTCTTTCATATAAAAATACCTAAATATAATATTCTCATAATCCAAAATTTTTATATATTTAAAATTTATTCATTCTTTCATATAAAAATGGTTTAACCATTATCAAATTGAATTATATATTGGTATAAAATATTAATATATTAATTTTACTCATTACTATGAATATTCTTTCATGTAAAAATCATTTAACCATTATCAAATTGAATTATATATTAATTTATTAATTTATTCATTAATATATTGAGTAATCTAGGTCAATGCATTGAAATGGAAAGCGGGTATATTGATTTTTTCGTTACTATATTTGAGATATGGATTGAAAATGGAAAACTAATAAATTGACATTAGGCTCGACTAAATCTTGACACGAGACTTTGAATTGATTACAATAAGGTGTATTACATTGCATCTCTACTATCGGATGTGAGATTAAGTGAACTTGTATGGGATGTATATGAAATATTTAACTATTTGATATGGAAGATTATTATACTTTAATTTAAGTAGAATACTTAAATTATTATACTTTAATTTAAGTAGAATACTTAAATTATTATACTTTAATTTAAGTTTATTATGAGAACTATATATATATATATATATATATATATATATAATTGAAACTTGTATTGGATTTTGATGATGCTGACGATAAGAACTTAATTTAAACATTAAATGTGAGATTGAATGAATTTGTATTGGATGTTGATTTGATATCTTATTATTTAATAAATGATGTTTATTAAAAATCCAAGAATGGTGAACCAACACCTATTTAGAACTATAATTTGATTTGTAAAGAGTATTTTCCATAGTAGGAAAGTCTAAGTAATGAGAAGGGTGCTTGTTTATGGCAAGTTTAGTTGGGAATAAAAGTGGTTAAGTAGAAACAAAAGTGAAAGTGTATTAGGCCAAAGAAGGAGCACATGAAAATGGTTCTATGAGGTGACTTAGGAATGAAAATAGTGTAAGGTTTAATGGACAAAGCCTTATGGGGATAATAAGGTTTATTATGAAATCCTTTTAGTTCAAGGAAGTCTAAAAGGAGATAATACTATCATTGGCGGGATTTGAATCTAACAATTAAGGTGGGGGAAATTGGGGGGAAATTGCTAGACATGACCCATTAGCAAATTATTTTACTCATATCTTTGAGTATCCAAATCTAATTGATGTAGAGCATGTTCAATTGGTTTCTGCTTAGAGCAATTATAGAACAAGAAGGGAGGGAATTTCAAAAAGACTTGATAGGTTTGTGGTTGTGGAAATAATTGTAGAGGAAGCAGATACATTGAAGACCTAGGTTGAAAATTGTGGGTCATCATATCACTTGTTTATCCTTATTCAAATTGAATATGAAGCCAAAAATCCTCCAATCTTCTTCAAATTCAATCCTACTTGGTTACAAGAGGAATAATTTATGGAGTTGGTAATCTCCGGGTTATGTTAATCCTTTCACATGGTTGTTAGGATTGGTTCCTCCAACATTTCTTTTAGTTTTCCTTTAATTACTAGAAGCTAACACAATTCTTGATTCACCTTGGAATTCCAAAATCCCTTTTGAAGGTTCACCTGCTCACTTTTTTCTTGCAAAGGTTTTTATATAGGCACACCCCTATTCATCATTCACAAATATTGTGCTCCCCAGCTCTTCTACCTTTCAGTTGTCCCTCTATACATCCTGTCGAGGGTTAGAACCCCCCAATGAAGATTGTAGTTAAAGGGTCTAACCCTGGATTCATCAAACATGGGCTCAACATAAGTAATTTTTCCTCTGTCAATTAATCCCCTCCCATGATACCACCCCAATGCACCACCAAAGCCCAAACAAATGACATATGAGTGGCTACAAACTTCCAATGTAGATTCCTTGTGGAAACTAAAGTCGAGGTGGCTAACATGGAGCATGCCATCAAGCGAAAAACATGAAAACTTTTCAAGGAATAGCTGGAGACAGAGTTTAAAGATTGGGTCCTAGACTCTGGGTATTCTATAACAAGAAATATCAATATTTTCAAACTTATTGAGCTGTATTGGATGAATAAGGTCTTCATCACTCAAATGGTGGAGGATACATAAAGTCAACAAACAAGCCATTATGCAAAAGGTGAATGTGATGGACCAAAATTTTGATGCCTTATGCATAGAGTTTTTTAATATTGATAACACAATCATCAAATTTTCAAAGACATGATAGAACTCAATGGAAGAAACATGCCAAGTCCCATATTCTACAGGTACTCCCTTGTTGACCTGTATATAGGATAATACTTTTTCTTTCTATATTTTCCTTAGAAAAATTCTTGATCTATGGCAGGTTTGCGGGTTGGTATCATCATCTTCACTCAAGTCCATTCCTCTGCCATCACCAAACATGCACCTTGTATGATCCAGGTGGATATCGGTGACCACCCACCTTTCCAAATGGCTCACATGAAAATGTCATATTGGTAGTTTCAATTTTCATCTTTGTAGGTTTTTTCTAGCTTTTCGAGTCCTAAACTTCTAGGGCCGTTTTGAGACCCTAAACAACATTTTTTAGGCCCAACATAGTCACACTATAGACTTTTTTAAATTGTGATGGCATAATGTGTATTCTTTGGATAGAACTTTCCAATGGGATATCATGCACCTAAAATGGAGATCGTATGAAAAAGTTACGACCCCAGGAAGTTGATCTACCAACTTACCCCAACATGCCCCCCATGAATTTTGGCTCTTCATCTCCGAGGGTTAGGTTTTTGGATGTCTAGGGTTTTGGCATTCATGTTTGATGTAAACATTCATTTAGAGCCTTATTCTACTCATCTTCTTGCGAATGAGCGCAGCTGTCACATCTCTTCTTAGAGATAAGCTGCCACCATTCTAGCAAGCTTGTTTCAGTCTGCATTTTACAGTTTCAACATATTTCTTATTTAATAGAAGCCAAGTTTTACTGTATCTTTCTTATTGTTCATTGTATCTCTGTGTTAATAATATAGATCAGTATTCATCTTGTTCTGCTCATAAAATCCATATCAGTGGTATCAGAGCGGTCTACTCCTTGTCGTTCTTAGTGCATGTCCCCGACGAGCTCAGGGTACAAAGAGTTGGGTATCAAGCTTGTTTCTCTCGAGGACAAGAAATATCGCATGACCAAGTGACCTTCCATGGAAGGAGAAAAGAAAGACAACGAGACATGATATCCTTTCAAACTATTGCCTGAGGAAGCCCTCACGGAACAGAGGAACGAGATGATGGATAGTTTCACAAAAATCCTTCAACGACTACCAATAGGTGACACATCTTCCTCGAGTGGAGGCGCCACCCCCTTTAAGGTACATATCAACTTTGATATTCCTATATTTGAAGGTCATATAGACACAAATGTTGTAGAAAAATGGTTGAATATGCTAGAAGGGTATTTTTCTATCCACGACTTTTCAAATAGAGAAAATATTACATTTGCACGCCTTAAAGATGTCCCCCATGTCAAAGATTGGTGGGATACTTTCTATGAGAAAAAGGAAATAGAGGAACCCTCATTATTTATAGTCACACTCACCTTGGAATCCTCTAGGGATTCTATTAAGGAACAATAGTACCTTGTTGGAAGTTATGACGACCTGCATACAATATGGACCACACTACGAGAGGAAATGGACCAAATAATGCTAGAGTTCAAAAATATCTTCCATACCTTGCGCACCAAGATAGGTATCAAATATTCTGAGTGACATCTGGTGCTCAAATACCACGACATTCTACATAGATACATCTAGACATAAATGGATTTTCTAGACATCTCATCCTTGGGCGTGACCTATCGATATGCTGTCAAAATCGAGCATAAGCTTAAATAAAAGACGTGATAGTTTGGGTCTGGGAACCCCTCACAATAGAAGTAGGGAAAAGACATACCCAACTTGTAAAAAAAAGGGTAGAGAAAATATGGACAACCTCAGGACAACTAGTCTAAGCCGCAAACAAAGAAGGATAATGGAAAGATGAAGAAAGACACCGAGAAGTGGTGCAACTTCCTTAAGAGCCCGTGGCATAACACTGCTGATTTCCACTCAAAGTAGTAATTGATGACTGAGGTGAAAGCCTCTAAATTAGATGCGGGTTCCAACTCAGATTCAAAAACAGAAAAGGGGAGACATATTATTGATGCAGAACCCAGTGCCACCATTGCTACCATCAAGATCCAAACCGGTGAATTTGACGAGCCAGAGGAAGGATAACACCTTTTTCATTCACATATGTGGGTGAAGGGTACTTCATTGCACTTCTTCATTGATATCAGTATCTAGAAGAACCTCATCCCATTGGATGTCGTTAAGGGGATAGACCTACCGACAACGCCTCACCCACAACCATACACCATCGGATGGCTCCACCAAGGAAGCGATATTCATGTCATCCAACAATGCCTCCTTTCCTACGACATCAAGCCCTTCAAAGATGAGGTATTGTGTGATGTCACTCCCATTGAATTTTGTGATGTTCTTTTGGGCCAAACGTATTGGTGGAAAAATCATGTTGTATATGAGTCTAGGCCTTATAGTGTTATTATTTCTTTGGATAGGAAATTATACAAGCTACCCGAGGTAGTCCCACCTACTACCATTTCCTTGATCTCTAACAAGAAATGCAGGAAGGCCATCTCTCAGACCGAGAATTTTTTCTTCTTCGTGATTCACTCTTAGAGTGAGCAGAAGGATTTCGCCACATCCATGGCCTTCACGGTTGATCTCTCCACGCAACAGAAGCAAGTGGATAAGGTCATGGAAGAATAAAAAGACATCTTCTCCTCACCCACTGGGGTACCTCTACACTATCTAGTCAAGCATTTAATTGATCTTACCCCCGACACACTGCTACCCAATGGGCCAGTCTATCGTCGCTCTCTATTAGAAAATGAGGAGATCAAGTGTCAGATCCAATAAATGCTCCAAAAGGGGCACATCCAACCCAAATCATCATTGTGTGGAAGCCTAATGGTGCCGCTGTAGAAGAAATACTAGACTTGGTGACTTTGCATCGATTACCGGGCCCTAAATAAAATCATTGTCAGGAACCGATATCCGATTCCCTGAATTGACGATCTCCTTGACCAACTCAAGGGGGCCAAATACTTTAGTAATATTGATATGAAGTCTGGCTATCATCAGGTCCCAATAGAGAAGACATATGTATGGAAAACTTCCTTCAATTCCAAAGAAGGTTTTTTTGAATGGATGGTCATGCCCTTTGGTTTGATGAATGCCCCAACAAATTTCATGAGGATGGTGAACAATGTTTTTTGGCCTTTCACAAATTCTTGTATGGTGGTTTATCTAGATGACATACTCATCTACAATAAGAATTGGGAGGTACACCTGCAACATATTCAACATGTTCTACACACTCTGTGACAACACAAGCTATATGAAAATTTGTAAAAATGATCCTTCAACATGGATAGGGTCCAGTACCTAGGCTACATTGTTGATGAGCATGGGGTGCATGTGGATCTAGCCAAGATATAGGTCATTCGTGACTAGACAACCCCAACCACACTCACTGATTTTCAAATATTTTTAGGCCTTGCCAATTTCTATCATAGGTTTGTGTTGGGATTCTCCCATATTGCATGGGCCCTCATTCAAGTAACTAGGAGTGGTGTTATGGAAAAGTTCATGTGGGTCATGTCACAAAAGAAAGCGTTTGATTATTTGAAGTAGCACTTGTGCTCGACCCCAATGCTCTCATTACCCAACCTGCAACAACCCTTTGAGATCAAGATAGATTCTTCAAACTATGTTGTGGGCGCAGTTTTCACTTAGCATAGACATCCTGTGGAATATAATAGTGAGACACTATCATATGTCATCAGTAATTACCCTACTTATGACAAAAATATGTACTCCATTATGCAAGCCTGTTGCCAATGTATGCATTACATTCTCGGGAATGAGACAATCATCCACACTGATCATAAGTCGTTGTAGTTCATGCAGACACAGGAAAAATTATAGAATGATCGCCATCAGAAGTGGTCCACATACTTGCAACAGTTTCATCTCAACATCAAGTATAAGATAGGAAACACCAAACACGTCGCTAATTGCCTCAGCTACGCTCTAGTTGCAACACTCACCACAGTGCTAAACTCCTGCGACCACAAGACCTCTAGATGGCCCCAACTATGTGAGAGAGATTATGGCTTCGCTGCCACCTACCAGATGCTGGGCACAAACAAAAATGTCATTGATTTCCATCTTCAGGATAGGATGTTGTGCCATCTGGGCCAGCTCTGCATTCCCTCAAGCGAGTGAGTGAAGATGATTTTGGAATCCCACTATAGTCGGGTGGCATGACACTTTGGCATAGAAAAGACAGTGGAAGTGTTGCAAAAACATTTCTATTGGATGAAACTTTAACATGATGTCAGAAAGTATATCAGATATTACATTGCCTGTTTCATTTCCAAACCAACCATTAAGAACCAAGGTTGCATGTGCCATTTCCAAAATGACCATTAAGAACCAAGGCATGTACACCCCTCTTCCTACTCCTGAAAGGCCCTGGGTATCCATCTCGATTGACTACATGTCAAGCCTTTTTTCAACCAAGCACGGAAATGACCGTGTTTTTGTGGTGGTTTGATCATTTTTATAAAATGGTGATTCTGGCTGCCTACAAGAAGAGCATCACAGCAGATGCCAATACCAAGCTCTTCTTCGAATGAGTGTGGGTACATTTTGGGATACCACAAACCAACATCTCATATCAGGAMAACCGATTCCTCAGCACATTCTAGTCGAGCCTYTGGTCACTGCTGGACACCAAGCTCACCAAGTCTACTKCCTTCCACCCCTAGACATATGGACAAATCGAGKTCGTTAACCGAATTATCATGCATATTCTTCGCATGTACAATTCCAAGCATCCCCACACATGGGATGATAGTCTTCCCTATGTTCAACATAGCTACAATAGATCCATACATAGTTTAACTGCCCACAACCCCTTTTAGGTGGGGTTGGGATTTCAACCATTGGGTCCCATGAATGTTTCACTACCCCTTGTTTCCACCTAGGCAGACTCATCCCATGCTCAAACTGAAGCCAAAAAAGATACCCGGTTCATTGAGCGGATCCAACACATCCACCAATAGGTTCATGATATTTTGTAGGAGTCCAATGCCAAGTACAAGCAACACCATGATCAACACCGGGTGCCACACAAGTTTCGGGTGGGAGATAAAATTTGGTTGCACTTGCAGAAAGAGCACCTTGCAGGACCCCATTAGAAGCTTCTTCCACTCCACTATGGAACTTATACCATCACCAAGGATATGGGTGAAAATTCTTTTGAGCTCAACATTCCCCCCTTCATTGGCTTGCACCCAATGTTTAATGTGGACCTCCTTCAGCCATACTTCCCACCATTATTGGACACCTCAGAAGTAGTAGAACAGTTGACACTGACCGAGCTCAACCCTAACTGTATGAAATAGGAATTCACTTATCATAGCATGGACACACAGGTCAAGCGAACTCATCAACAAAAGTCTTAACTTTATTGTGTTGTCAAAGTAGGGCAACTCCCGCACCAAGGAAAGTGGCTCACCTGGGGCCAAATTCAACATAAATTTCCTCATCTGATGGGGGAACTCAACACAATGGAGACCATTTCTTCTTAAGGTGGGAGGATTGATCCAGGTGGATATCGGTGACCACCCACCTATTCCAACTGACTCACATGTATAGTTCATCTTGGTAGTTTCAGTTTTCATCTTTGTAGTTCTTTTCTAGATTTTTGGGTCCTAAACTTTTGGGGCCATTTTGAGGCCCTAAAAAACGTTTTTTAAGCCCACCATAGTCACATTGTAGACAAATGTAAAATGCGAAAGCATAATGTGTATTTATCAGATAGACCTTTCCAACAGGCTATTGTGAGCCTAAAACGAAGATCGTATGAAAAAGTTACGACCCCAGAAAGTTGATGTACCAACTTACCCCAATGGGGGCCACATGACTTTTTGCGCTTTGTCTCCTAGGGTTAGGTTTTTGTATGTCTAGGGTTTTGGCATTCATGTTTGATGTAAAAAGGCCTTTGGAGCCTCATTGTACTCATCTTCTTTTGAATGAGCGTAGCCCTCACATCTCTTCTCAGAGATAAGCCACCACCAATATTCTAGCAAGCTTAATTCAATCTGCATTTTACAGTTTCAACATATTTACTATTTAATATAATCCAAGTTTTACTGTATCTCTGCTATTGTTGATTGTATCTTTGTGTTAATAATATAGATCTGTATTCATTTCATTCTACCCATAAAATCTAGATCATTATATTCCGTTGCACACTATTTACACCAACACTTAGTCTTTTTCTCATATTCTTCGTGGAATGGGGGATCCACATGTGTGTATCATTCCTCTGATTGTAATCACAAGTCTATCCATTTGCTTTTATTTATTTAGCCATTTTTTCGAGACTTTACTCATCTCCTCGATGTTCCCATACTTAGTCTCTTAAGTTCAACCACGGAAGTGGAGTTCGTATCACTACTTTGAAAAGTTTTCTTTCTTTTGTCCGTCCATCCACCATCCTACACTTAGTCATATTTCAAAATATTTCACGAAGCTACATAAGAGGACTTGTTTCATTCAACTCTTTCTATATATTTCTTTTCTTCGTTTCTTCGTTTCTCCATGAATCCTTGTTCCTTGTCATACTAACCAGGAAACATTTAATACACATCTTATGTGAAACAATAGATTGTTAAATACTAAAGCATCATTATTAATGACGTTTTTCTTGAGACCTATCTCATAAATTCAAATTAAATCATTCTTTCAAAATAAGAGCTCTAATGGTTAATATGAAAAAATAATTATTTTACTATTCCAAAAACATAGTGCATGCTTGGCCAACTCTTAAGAACAATGGCAAGAAGAAGAGAAATCTTCTGTGGGGATACATTTAATACATTTGCATGAGAGGACCCAAAATTCTAATGGTCGAGAGATTATAGATATTATTCCACATTACTGCAGAAAGAAAGGAATGTTGATGATATCCGGATATTAGGGATCGAAAAGGTAGGATGTGTTCCAGAGGTATTTGATGCAAAAGAATTGGTAATATGGTGCACACAAAATTATGAGAAAGACCAAAGAATTATTAAATTGAAAGGATAGTCCCCAATCTCTCTAGCACCATCAACTTTTATCCAAATTCTTAGGTTATCGAAGCCGACAAAAACCTTCAAGGTTGACGAAGCCAAGAATTTCATCCAGGATAAAAACAATGTTAGGGAATTATTGCCGCAATGTCTCAAAGACTCAATGACAATGCTGAACTATTTATTAGTGATATAGGTTAGTCAATTGAAGAAACCTTACAAATAAATCGCATGGCTTCTTTCTAGGGTACTTGGACAAGAGTGAACTGCTACTATCCCTTGTTTATC
The DNA here is from genome assembly GCA_009831015.1 of Picea engelmannii. NCBI lineage: Eukaryota > Viridiplantae > Streptophyta > Pinopsida > Pinales > Pinaceae > Picea > Picea engelmannii. The sequence goes on from ML783660.1 coordinate 822,260, forward strand.
TCTCTATATTTTATATTATTCTATTCAAGGAAATATAATTTTTGATTGGTAAAAAATCATATCTACTGAGATTTCATTTTAGTTATCAAATTTTAAGAAAGATAAGAAATTCTACATGTATGCATATTTGGTCTTCGCTATTGTATATTTTCATGTATTCCAAGGATTGAATTTGTCAAGACAAGTTGATTCTAATATAGACCCAGTTCACACATGGCATCTTGCTCTATGGAGGTAGAAAGCAATGTACCAGTTATTCCCAACAAGACAATTGATCTCTTTTCATAACTCACCTTTGATGGTGAAGGGAACACATCTGCAGTAGACCATATTTCTAATTTTTTTAATAAATGTTTAAAACATAATATCATTGATCCTAATGTTATATGAAGATTGTTTTCTCTCACCTTCTGAGGTCGGGTTAAATATTGGTTCGAATCTTTTCCAGCTAATTCAATTCATTCTTTGTCTGAGTTTGTAATTGAGTTTTTATCAGATTTTAACAATTATGATTATGATGAATTAAGCGAAGAATTAAGTTGCTTAAGGAAAGGAAATGATGAATCATTCAATAATTTTGCAATTAGGTTCATACATGTTTGTACTACATTCCGTTTGAAAGAAATGTCTCTTATTAATGAATGGTTTCAATATCTCGTTTCTCTCTCACACAAGCAAGATAAATTAATTGTTAACCAATCTGAATTGAGCACTAATATTCAACCTCAAGATGGTTCCAATTTTCATGTTGATCTTGAAGACTTTGAAGCACCACAATTTTTGTCAACTTCTTTCATTTTGGCAGATCAGGAGCAACATCATATTTTACAAAATGCAAATGTCACTTCTAATCACTCTTTTCCAACAATGTCTCCTTTTGCCGAGGAAGGAACCTTGACTTTAAAAAATGATAGTTGTCACAATCTCATAGATTTTATAACTGTTTCTAAAGTAAAAGAGATCGAATGTGAAGTTGATAATCATGTGGACGATAAAAATTCCTCTAATTTAGTTGAACAAGTGCATGATCAATCGGTAGGAGAGAAAATCATTAGTCAGACTATTAATCAACCATCTGTCTCTAGTGATTTTATCTCACATTTTCCCTTACACAATGAACCAAATTATCTCTTAGAAACTGTCTCGTACTCTTTAAAAGAGCATACAATAGAGGTTGATCAGTTTATACAAGGAGAGCAAACAAAACCAGAATTCGAAACACATATACCTATCATTTCAAGAGATGCATTTTGTCTCCTCAATTCTTCTACATATTATTCCTTGTACCCTGATATTGTTTATCCTAATGTTGTGAAATTGTGTGTTCCATATTACCTTGAAGAGAATTCAACATTGTATAATCAGGTACAAATTAATAGAGATTACCGAATAGAAGATATAGAGGAAAATAATTCTTCCCATGAACATATTGATTTTTATTCTCATCAATTATCCGTGGGTAAATCAATAAATGATTTGAAAGAGTCCCAAATTGCATCTTCCATTGATTCATCTCAATTTGTGTTTAAAGAAGGATCTAGATTTTTCCATGATCAATTATTTGAGGTTGAAAAGTATAATCAACCAAATACTATTACCAATGATGATTATTCAAAAATGCTAGTTGTTCCATTTAGTTCACCTCAAATAGTTAATCTTGAAGTATTCAAGCTCAATGGAAAGTTTCAAGAGAATGAGACACTTCTTTTTCGATCGAAAATCACGATAAGTTCTCACAATCTTGATCCGACCTTTTTACAAGATTCTTTCCATGATAATCTAATACTTTATTCTCATCAGGAATATTTTTCATATGTGAATTCTTTAGAACAATCCCATGTTAGTAATTACATGTATTATGATAGGATTGCAGATTGGTTGGAGTATTCATATCTCAAAAAGTTTCCAGGGAATGGTAAGATTATCTTCACCTTATTTAGAGATTAAGGAGGTAATTTTGACACACTCATTTTATATCCTTTAGATGGAGAAAATATGGAACAAAAGGAAAATTGTTGGGAGGATGGGGCACTTCGGTCTAGGCCGATGGTTATGTCAGGTCCCCATAACTCTCACAAGATTCACAATCTCATTCTTTCATGTTTTTGTGACCCATATAATGACAAAATTGTAGAATGGCTGGAGGATTCATACAGAAAGAATGTTCAAGGGAATGGTAAGGTCATTCTTGCTTTGTTTTTAAATGATGATGATAAAGGTAAGTATGATGTATTTTTGTCATATTTCGATATACTACCATTCTTGTTACTAATATTCGATTTTGTTTTTATTGCAGGATTGGAGTTACTTTGATGGCTACATTCAAAGCATGACTTCACTTAGTAGTTAGAGTAGGTTTAGGAGTAGGTTTCATTTAGTTTTATTTCTCAATGTTTCTTTTTGTAATAATTCAGTTATGGACATAATTGGGTACACCAAGAGAACCATAATATGAATGTTGTTAGGGAAGTCCACTTTAATCCTTTTCTCTTTTCTTTTTCGTTGAATATTTATTTTCAAAAACAAATTATCATCATGGAAATTTTAAAATGGAAAGTAAAGAGAAGGAAATTTGAACTATCAATTCACCCGAATTCAACCCTGACCCAAGGTGCCATGAGTAGGACTGCACTCATATTAATAAAGATTTTTCTATTTTCTTTTAGTCTCTTTTATTTTTAATAATAATGCTTGGTCAAAGTAACATCTTATGCATCACTATATTAAGAAAATAACTTGCTTGCACATGAGATTTTATATGATTTAGTTCTTCCTTTATTTTATAGTGGGATTCTAGTAGATCCCAAAGCTCGGGTTTATCTTTGGCCAAAATTGTTTCTAAAAGTGTGCTTTTGCTATTTTGATTTTGTTTGTTTTGATATACTTATGATTTTGAATCCCATTAAAAAAATGTGATTCGGTTTGTTGTGTGTGTGTGTGTGTGTTTTGCTTTCTTTGATTGAACTTTCTTTTTGTCTGTCTTTTTGAATAAATATATTTCTGATCAAAGAGCGATTGTCGAAGGAAGCATTCATATCAAGACTTATGTTTTTAAAAGCAATTTGAAACAATTCAAATAGTTTATGATGTTAAGGTTCAACTCAGATAATTGATTTGTAAGTCAGTTGAGTACTATGAAATCCTAAATGGTCTTTGTCAGAGCATTACCCCTAAAATGTGTCGAGATCTTTGGGAATTATGATTATCCTTAGAATTTTTACACCATACCTGTTCTTAAAAGATCATTTTTAAGTGCTTCCCCATTCTCTAGATGATTTCTTAACCGAAATCTAAAATCTCTAAACCATGATAAAACTTCCAGTTTTGAAAGCAAATAAAAAATAAAAAAAATGATCAATTGTTCACCTATATTGCAATTAACCTCCAGTATCACCCCGCTCTCTTTGTCATTAATAAATCTATAATTGTATTATTATTTAAAAGTGGAATACGAGGGTTGGAATCACTTAAGTGTGGGAAGTGTGTGTAAACCCATCGGGGTACTGAACAGGCTCACTGGCAGCGGGTAAATGCACACACGATACCAAGACAACTTCATCGGGGTAATAAAAAGGCCTACTGGAAATGAAGCAATGTTGGGTCGAGAGGTAGCAGGTATATTCTTTTAAATTAAATTTTATGGAAGTATACATCATGTGGATACAACTATTGGATGGGATTAAATCATTTGAGTGGGTTAAATGACATCCCTAGAGAGGCTATGGACGCCTGCTGGCAGCAGTGGCCCTGCCAACGGTATTGAAGTCCTTTTATAAACATTGTGACTCTTTGATTAAAACACAATTTTAGGTTATAATCCTCTGTAAAAGCATTCTTTTCTTCTTTTCTGATATTTTTCTATAAATCTGAGCTAATCTTAATATTGTGTAATTTAAAAGTGGATTTGTTTCAAAGCAGCTTAAAATTATATCCAAGTCTTATTATTTTTCCCTACAATGAAAGTTTAATAGGTCAGAGATAACTGCTTCACYCAGTAAGTCTCCATTTGTTGGGCCCAACAAACCCCTTCTTTATTTTTAATCAAAATCTAGGGYCCCTCGAAATTTTACTTGGATTCTCCGTTTTATTTTTCCCTTTGACTTGATTGGATTGGTATTGGTTTGCTTTGTTTCTAGGTTGGTTTGAGTTTATATTCTTTAGTTTTGTTTGAATTTCATGAAATTCAAATGCCATTTCRTTTTTCTTCCTACAGAGTTTTGATGTTGATGGACGAGCTTCATAATTTGGGAGTTTGTTATTACCTCTTCCTTATTGAATTTATCTGCTATGAGCATGGCTTGGTTGAAGACATGGATTAATAACAATGATTTTACAGGAAGAACATTTATTGCAACACATCTTTTCTATGACATTTGTTCACATTTGATCAAATTTGAATGAGGGAGAGACGAACATAGAAATCTTAATTTAAACGAAAACATTAATTTTTATCAACTGTTTACTTTCATTTAAATTATGATTATGTTTTCGTCTTTTGCTCATTAGCAATCATTTTCACAAAATCATTTGGTAGGTTTAATTAATTAAATTCTTTTGTCAGTTTGCATCTCATTTCAAAATAAAAATTAAAATAAAAAAAGATTTATCTATCATTTGTTTGATTTTGTGAAAACCCAAAATTAATATTTTTCTCCTCTCCATCAACTTGAAGCTTCTAGAATTTTAAGATCATATTTGAAAGGAAAATATAAACAATGTTTGTTTAGAACTTACAGTTATTTTAAATTCATTTTAATTTTATTGTTCTAGATTTGGTTTTATTCACAAATTTTAGGTTATTAATTTGGTTTCTTTTTGTTTCACGAGTTTCTATTATCAGTTATTTGGTAAGGATATGATCATGGCTTGATTTTATTATCTAAATACGTTCAAGATAATTGATCCAAAATAATATTGGATTGCTACAAATAATTTATGAGCAACAACAAATAAGATTTGGAAATGCATTCAAGAACATACAGATGATTTTGCAGGATGTGTTTCAGCCAAAACATAAGGAACCTGAAGAAATGATTGAAAACCCATATATAGAATGGACCCATTTAGCTTTCATGCCAGAATTTTCCCAAACAAATGCACGATTTGAGAGATATTTGTGTCTCATTACGAGGCGAATTTCAGGTGGCAGAAATTATTAGTGATGCCCAAACTGTTCATTCATTGTATAAATATATGAGAAAGTTCAGAGCTAGAGGAAACCAAGAAATTCAGAGGAGGATTTTGATCCTTTCTTTTTTGTATATTATTTATTTTGTAAATTTTTCTTTTCAAATGGAGTAACGGATGGTTCGAATTTTGGGAGAATGGACGAGTATTTTCGAAGAAGAATATGAAATTACAGATTGCTTAATGGATTTTGTCCTGTGAGTAAAATGGTTTTATTTTCATTATAATATTTTCATATTCTTTGAGTAATTGATTATGCATTGATTTAAATTAGATTTAGTCCATTTTATCAATACATGGTTAATTGCTATCATTTATGTATTAAATTTTTCAATCTTTAAGAGTCTATTATCCCAAGAATTTTCCTAGACCATATGATGAACATATTTTGTTGAAACTATATGAGAAAACAATTTACTCTTTGGCTTTCGTCCTGTGTAGACTATGCAATTTTTTTTCATTGTCTTCTCATGTAATTTCTTGATGTAAAATGTTATTTGTGTCGAATTAGCTTTAGTTTGTTCTGCACATAATATTTTATATCATGTTTTTCTTTATGCTATTCATTATATTTTGGTTTAGTTTATATCTGTGACTGATCATCTATTCAAGTATTTTGAGATTACATCTAATGCTAGATAGTTGGTAACACCATTCCTGAGAAGTGGAATTTCTTTTATTTCCAGTTATTGGACATTTCAAGGTCACATGATATATAATTATTTGTCTTTCTGTCGTCATAAACTCGCTCCAGAATATGAAACACTTCCTTGAATTTATTCAGGAAGTATTATGCTTGCTTTTGTCATAGGTTTACACTTGACACAGGTTAAGAGGAGCTCATACAAATATAGAGAGATGAATTTAGCTTCGTACTGCAGATTAGTGAGAGGTTAGTTAGCTTATTATTTATTTAATTTGTTGATTTGTGAATGAATAGTGATTGCATCATTTAAACGTTAATTTTCTTTGTCTATTTTCTTTATATCATTTACTATATTATTCATTCATTCTTTATTAGTTTGGTATTTAGAGTAATAGAATAATTTTGTTTATATTTAATCTTGTTTAGATCCATTATCTTAAAACAATTATTTTCACAAGGCTTTGCTCAAACATCATAAACTGTATATAACCATTGTATATAAACACTGTTTGTTAAGCATTTGTAATTAAAGTGTTGACTGTTAGAGTAGTATCTTTAGTTAGTTCACATCTTTTAAATTGTTTTAGGATCTTAGTTGGCTAACGGAGCCATAAAACTCGTCAGGGTAGATTATACCAAACAGCTTGGGTTAAATAGACAACGCCAGACCAGATCTTCCCTTCCCGTTGACGGTGTGTCATAAACGCCCGTCAACAAGAGGATATAGAGTTTCTAGATGATGAGCAGAGGGTTCAACAGAACAAAGTAGTAGCGGTAGAATTTCCAACTCAAGAGATCGTCTTTTATGAAGAATAATCCTTGACCCTTCATAGTCACATTATTTGAAAAATATTTAAAGAAGCTAGTCTTTTAACTTGTGAATTCAAAGGGAAAAATAATGCAATATATAGAGATCGACCTAAATGGAGTCCTGGCATCAATAATTGCCCAAATTCATAAATTTACTGGTGACACTTTAGAGTTATCAGTTTATGAAATGGAAGCCAAAAATGAAAGACTAAAAGAAAGGATTAAAGAATTGGAATGTGCTTTGATGCCACCTATTTTTGTAAGTCCAATTGCTACTATTCAATATGGGAGAAATTCCAATGGAACACCCGAGTCGAAGTTGAAAGGAACATCAAGTCTATTTGCTTCAATCAAGTGATTTGTTGGAGAAAATATAAAAAAAAGAATGTCCCTTAATTTAGAGGCATGTGATATAGGGAATGGCAACATTTCTTTTGGTTCCAAGTTATACAATTTAAGATAATATATCCATGAGAACTTTGATAATGAAGAAAGTTTCTATGAGGATGTTGTTATCACATTTATCTTAAAAGTTTCTTGTATGATTGAATTGAAAAGAAAAGAACAAGACCTACCTTCCCCTGCATGACTGAAACAACCAAAATCTTGTTGGATTAAAAAGATAAAAGTGCTAAAAGAAATATTGGATAATTGTGACATCTTGGTCATTAAAAAAGAAGCATTATATCACAAATTGACTGAAACACACTTGCCAGGAACTACAGGGGAGGTCCAATGCCCGAAGTTAATTTTAAATTCCATATTATGAAAATGCAACAATTTGATGAACACGTGGAAATATTAAAAGGTCTATCAACTGAAAAATTTAGTAATATGATTGAATATACTGAAAATGAAATTTAAAGTTGGTTGGTAAGTTATGTAAATAAAAATGAGGATATTGAAGATACACTCCACCAACTTTTGTTTGAATTAAAAGAATTAGAAGGATCAATGTTTGACATCAAAGTTAGACAAGAAATAAATGTTGCTCCAATGCAAGAATATATTGAAAAGTGGTTAAAACAAGCCCTCATCAAGATAACCGAAGAATATCAGTTAGAGGCAATTGATACTAGTCGAGTAACCACAAAAATGGATGATACAAGAGGGACATCAACAATCAAATGAGTGAGAGGATATTCCATCACAATGAGTAACACATATCACATTATTTCCATTTCATCTCTCTTCTTTTCAGAAAATCATCCAGTTGTGTTTTACCTATCCTACGAAAAACATAATCAATTTTATGCCCTTTTTCTCTTTGTCTTGTTTTCAGGTCCAACCTTGTCCCTGTTTCTTTTCTTTATTTTAAGGTCCATGGGAGCTTGATTCCAATCCATATTTGGAAAAATGCATTTTATTTCTAAGACTATCAAAGACTATATTTTTTATTTGAGAAATCCTAGAGAACTACTTTGGGGATAAACTTTAATTATATATTTTGAAACTCTGATTTTGAGCATTGAATATTCAAAGTTTTTCCTATGATGTTCTCTTTTGCTATCAATGAAATAATCATTTAAAGTTATTTGATACATGAACCTATTTATCTATCTTTCCATGAATGTAATAAAAAATATCTAATACTGTGATGGATGCAAGACTCATGTTTTATTTTCTATAGTTATTATATTTGTATCATATTTCTACAATTATATTATTTTATGAGTGAAGATTCCTGATCCATTTCTCAGGAATTCTTGATGCATGTATATTATTTTCAATATTTTTATTTAATTGAATAATAAAGATTTGGAGTTTTCTATTTAACACTCTCTTATTTTAATATTGTTGTCCCAAGATATTTAAAGATAAATATTTAAAGAATTCAAAGAGGAGCACCACCTCTATAAAAATGTAGGTGGATGCATATCCTCATGAGGTTGTTGTTTTGATCTTAATCAATTCAAACATCAACGTCCATCAAATCCCATTAGGCTAGATGCTTAAACTAATTTCAGATGGACAATCGTTATTGACAGAATTAGGGACATGAGCCACACGATTAAACCCCTATGTTTATATTTGTTAGGAGAGAGGAGTTTCAACAACAACCTCCTCAAACACATGTTATATGTTATTTTTTTATGTTATTAGTAGGACAATTAAATAAAAATATAATCTTATAGATACTTAGAAAAACTATTAGCGATTTTGGAAAGAAAAAACAATGATCTTTTTAGACTTATGTGACCCTAGTTTCCTAAATGACAAGGCTCATTGTTATATATACTCTATTTTGTGATATATTAATACCAATTCTATAAACTAGGTTTGTTTTCATGATCATCGTAATATCTCAATCGACACCATCAAAATTGAATGTTCTTATCCTGAATTATGGGTGGATACTTGATCCAGGTGGATATCGGTGGCCACCCATCTATTCTATGGGCTCAAAAAACAATTTTCCCTCTTGGCAGTTTTTCGACAGTTTTTTCTAGTTCCAAACTTTCGAGGCCATTTTGAGGCCCTAAACGACGGTTTTTGGGGATTTGGGGCCCAAGTGACTGTTGAAAGCACTAACCTGCACTAGTCGAAAGTCGTTCTTTTCGGTTAGGCCTTTCCAACGGTGTATCGATCGCCCCCAAAAGAGATCGTATGAAAAAGTTACACCCCCGGGAAGTTGACGTAACAACTACCCCCATCGAGGCCCGCAAACCTTTTGGCTTTTCATATTCTGGGGTTAGGGTTTTGGATTTTACTTATGTTAAAAATTCCTTTGGAGCCTCATTGTAACGATCATCTTCTTGCGAATGCGAGTAGCCATCACATCTCTTCTCAGAGATAAGCTTCCACCATTCTATCGAGTCTTTCACTCTGTATTTTTACAGTTCTGTACATTTCACACATTAATATAAATCGTGAATTACTATATCTCTTTGTTTATGGTTGCATCTCTGATATATTTCTGTTAGATTGTTGGATATATGAGATATCTCTGTACATTTATTTATTATATCTCTGCTCTCATTTCATGCCGAAAATAATCTGAATCAGTGGTATCAGAGCAAGCTGTTCTCGATCATTTTTTTTAGTGCATGTCCCCGACGAGGTCCGAGTATAGCAAGTTGGGTCTTGATCTTGCCTCTATTGAATACAATCTCTCTAGCATGCCCAAGAAACCCTCCATGGTGGAAGAAAAGAAAAACGACGAAGCAGACGATTCTATCAATCTGTTGCTTGAGCAAGCTCTCACACGATAGAGGGACGAAATGATGGAGACTTTTTCCCACATCCTTCAACGCATGCCAATAGAAATAGGCACATCTTCATCAAAAAACCAATTTGGAAGCACCTCTCCTTTCAAGGTACATGTTAATTTTTATATTCTCGTATTTGAAGGTTAGATATATGCAGATGCCCTAGACAAATGGTTAAATCTGCTAGAAGGTTATTTCTCTATTCACCATTTTTCCAACAGGGAAAAGATCACCTTCACACTCCTTAAATCTCTCCCCCACGTCAAACATTGGTCGAAAACTTACTGGGAGCAAAGTTCCACATAAGAGTATGGAATATATGGGGCCGATCCCATGTGGGATTTTTTTTTGGACGCGGTAAAGGAACAATATTACCCTGTTGGAAACAATGAGGACCAATATATGAGATGGACCACACTGCGGCAAGAGAGGGCCCAAGAAGTTCCAGATTTTTCCAATACCTTCCATACCTTGAGCACCAAGCTAGGTATCAAAGACTCCGAAATAAATTTGGTTTTGAAATATTGTGGGGCTCTACACAGATACATCCAAATTGAAATGGATTTTCTGGACATCTCATCACTCGATGATTCTTATCGATATGTTGTTAAAATCGAGAAGAAATTTAAGAACCATAACAAACGGGATTTCGGGTCTGCAAATCCACAACAACCAAAGTATGAGAAAGACGACCCTAACAAACAACTTCCTGAAAACCAGTCCAAGCCACAGGAAAAGAAGGGTCACGGGAAGATGAAGAAGGACACTGGAAAATGGTGCGATTTCCATAAAATCCCTTGGCACAACACTGATGAATGTCACTCAAAACAGTCATTGGTGGCCGAGATCAAAGACAAGGAGCCGAAGCCTAATTCAGAATCTGATTTAGAAAATATTGATAGAAGACAAATCATCGACGCAGACCCCACTACTATTGTCGCGACCACAACAATTCAATTGGAAGAACCAACAGATCCTGAAGAGGGGGAGTAAATTTTCATTCAAATATGTGGGTGAATGGGACCCCACTTCATTTTATTGTTGATAACAAAAGCCAAAATAACCTCATCTCAACAAAGGTTGTCAAACAATTGGGATTGTCGACAACACCACACCCGCATCCATACAACAATGATTTTCTTCGCGAGGGACGAGATTTTCGTGTTAGCTAACAATGTCGATTGTCATATGACATCTAGCCCTTCAAGGATGAGGTATTATGTGATGTTTCCCCACTGGATGTCTGTGATGTTCTCTTGGTCCAACCATATATGTGGAAGTGCCATGCTGTTTATGAGTGTCGACCCCTTAGTGTCATTGTTACTCTGGAGGGTCATCTCTACAGAATACCAGAGGTAGTTCCAACTATTGTCCCACCTAAATAGTACAACAAGGTATTATCTCATACTATAAAATTCATATTCTTCACAATTTGTTCAAAAGGTGCACAAAAGGACACTGCAACCACTGCAACCTTGATACAAGCACCTTCTATCCAACAGAAGCAGATTGACAAGATTGCAACAAAGCACAATGATTCTTTCTGCACACAGTCATCATATGTAACCAGACTGGTTAAAAAGGTCCAACCCTTCTAGCCATAGGTTCGTGACAGCCTTCAACAAGCTAAGCAACACAACTTCTTTAGCAAGGCAAGCAACTCACCAAGATTCAGATTCAGCAAATGCTTCCCTCTCTCCCTCCGGAACTCAACGCAATGGAGAACATTTCTTCCTAAGGAGGGAGGAACAATATAGGTGGATATCGGTGGCCACCCAACTATTCCACGGGCTTGAAAAACAGTTTTCCATCTTGGCAGTTTTTCGACAGTTTTTCGGGTTCCAAACTTCCGGGGCCGTTTTGTGGCCCTAAATGACGTTTTTTGGGGATTTGGGGCCCAGGTGACTACCATATGTACTAGCTTGGGCCAATCGAAAGTCATTCTTCTCGGTTAGACCTTTCCAACGATGTATCGAGCGCTCCAAACGAAGATCGTATGCAAAAGTTACGTCGTCGGGAAGTTGACATATCAACTACCCCCATCGGGGCCCACAAACCTTTTGTCTTTTCATCTTTCGGGGTTAGAGTTTTGGATTTTACTTATGTTAAAAATGCCTTTGGATCCTCATTGTAACAATCATCTTCTTGCAAATGCGAGTAGCCGTCACATATCTTCTTAGAGATAAGTTGCTACCATTCTAGTGAGTCTTTCACTTTGTATTTTCACAGTTCTGTACATTTCGCACATTAATAAAAATCATGTATTACTATATCTCTGTGTTTATGGTTGCATCTCTAATATATTTATGATATATTATTGGATATGTGAGATATCTCTATACATTTCTTTATTATATCTTTACTCTTATTTCGTGCCGAAAATAATCTGGATCAATACTTTATTTTTAACTCACTTTTTGAAGGACACAACCCTATCATCATTTATAAGTTAGTGTTGCAATGACACTTACCACCCATTATAAAAATTATATTATGAAAAATTCATAATGGGAATTGATTTATTTGACGAGTATTCAAAAAAAAACATATTTAATAACAATAATAGTTTGAGAAATGATCAATGAAATTTGAAGTTAAATTATATTAAATTATAAAGTTATTATTGTATATAATATATTAAATTATAAAGTGATTTATCTATATATAATAGATAGTTAGTTTTAAGGGTAAGTTTGATTCGTAGATGTTCTTGTGATAAAGTTCATGTAAGTTTTGGGATCAAGTTTTATTAAATTTGTTGGGATTATTAGTCAATAATTTCGGTCACTGGTTAGTCCATTCTCTTTCCAAAAAACTAGGGAAGAGAACATAAACATGCATAAGGTTGGTAAAGTACAAGCATCCTTATTTGAAACGTTTAATATGCACATGAGTGACGGATTACATTTCTTTCCCAAAAATATAACAGATAGTTAAAAAACATAGAGTACAAATCATATATGTGTTTGTGTAGAAGATGCTTGTCATTGACTACTAAGGCATGGCGGAATTGTGCAATCACTAGTTTGAAGAGCATGGTTAGCTCATCGTTATATATGAAAGCTTTGTGCAAGTAATGGACATTAAATTATACCCATTGACCCCTCTTGCATGAATAATGTCTATCCTTCATTATGCTTCTTAAATGCACAACTGTTGCATGGCTGTCAACATGCCAACTCATCATATATATCAATGGAACCATGACCATTCAATATGCCACATCATTGACAACTTGTCAACCTAACTTTGATAACTCAAAGGCACAATGTGCCCATACCAATGGGTGATCATGTTTGATTGAGAACACATGCACCATTGCTGACTTGATTTCAAGTCTCACGGGGTTAGGGACCAATTGTCCTTATCATTTGATCTCCCTTATTTTGTATTTTTTATAGTGCTATTTGTAAATCATTCATCTACATACATTTAAGAAAGTAGGAATTGGGTAATGGAATAACAAAGCACCCAATGGGTTCTAGCACATAGATTTGTGCATCTACTATAATTTCATTTTCTTCTCTCTCTTAGATTGTAATCTATACAAGGTTGAACTCTCATAGTAATCCACCACATGACTAGAATCACAACATTCTCACATAGTCATCCGCCATACAACTATAATCACAAAATTCTCACATAGTTAGTTAGTTCGGTTGCTGTCAAGCTAGTATTAGAAAGAATATGGCTGCTTTTACTCTATTGAGACCTTGATCAATTTCCTCGATGGTTGAAAACTCCTTGTTAATTTCGTATATACAAGTCAACTTGCTCTGGAATATGGATTATAAAGAGCTCAGGGAAATCAAACAGGCTTTGAAAAGGCATGAATATTCAATCATAGCTTAGGACATCGCTTTAAAATCTCTCCCTAATTATTTTTCAGCTTAAACTCACAACTCCAATCTTAAATTGGATGTCATCAAGGGCATACTCCTTTAGAAAAATAAACATATCTCTGTGGAACAAAAAATTCATGGGTCATGTGGGCTCCTGGTCGGATTGCCAACATAAATGTTTGGTGAAACTAGTACAATGTCTCTCTTATTCATCCAGCCCTCTCGTCAACCATAATTAGAAATGGAAGTGTAGAGTCCTTAGGCTCAATTAGATGGAAATGAACCAATGCAGGAATCCCCTGGATATAAGGACACAATAATAGATGACAAGATATTGGTAGGCAGTCTCTTCACCCTCTGATCTAGTTTTAGATATGTATTTTAAAATCTCTAGGATTCCAGGTAACTTCTGTCAAATTTACATTGTTAGAAACTTCATAACAATGCTATTTTGGAACCTTGTCATAGTTGATGGGCTTCGGTATAGTAAAAAATATTATTGATAGGAAAAACTCAGGCTAAAAGTATTTTTTAATATAATACTTATTGTAGTCGAGGCAACAACCTTTTACTAATATAAATTCCCGAGTTTTGGTTAAAAATAGTTTAGTTTTGAAAAATACGCAATGAATAGAGAGCTATATGATGAGGGGTGGGGTGATTATGAGAATCACCCCACACCATAGAGCCCTATATTCATTACCTATTTTCCAAAACTTTAAGGTATACTATTTTATTTATTTTTTAACTTTATTGTTATGCGGTTTTAAATATAGTTTTTTAGTAAATTATATATATATATATATATATATATATATATATATATATATATATATATATATATATATATATATATATATATATATATATATATATATATATATATATATAAAGTTTATTGTATATGTTTTTTTATAAGTTTAATTTTAATGTTTGTATTTTAATTTTTAGAATTCATTGTTAATTTTATTTATTTAATTATTTAAAAAATAATAATTTTAAATGATGTTTTTTTAGGTTGTTGAAAGGGAAGGTAAGGGAGGGGTAGATATAAGTAGGGTGATTTTATTTGTAATATTATTGATTTTTTAGATTACAACTTAAAAAATGATACAATTTTGAATTTAAAAAAAAAATAGTTATTATTAACATCTCTTTTCAATTTAAAGGTTGATTTAAAAATATTGGTTATAATGATACTTATTATTAAGGCTATGGTTTCAAACTAGTTGTAATTTCAACATTTCATAAAACAAAAAGGTGTTACTTGTAGCCCTGCTTTTTAATTTGAGGGTTGATTTTAAGATTTTGGTTTTAGTGATACTAGTTGTTAAGACAATGGTTTCAAACAAGTTGTAGTTTTAGTTCCAAAAAAAATGTGTTACTCCTAGCACCACTTTTTGATTTTGGACTTGATTTTAAAATTTTTGTTTACAACATTCCAAATCATGATTGTAATCTTAACCTTGAAAAAAAAAGAGTACCACTAATAACGCCACTTTTTAAAATAAAAATAGAAAACAACCACTAAATAAAATTTAAAAATAAAAATAAAAACTCTAAAAAAATTCTAATAATATTGTTTTTTAAATACAATTTAAAAAAAAAACTAAAAACTCTAAAAAAAAAAATCTAGTAACATTGTTTTTAAAATAGATATGAGATAAATAAATAATTAAGATATAAAAAATATTTTTTTAAATTACTACAACGTACATATCCATGACGTCTCTAAGTAAAGTATATTATAAACTAAATATTATTGTCTATGATGTCCTTAAGTAAAGTATATTATAAACTAAATATTATTAAGTTGAAAGTTATCTCTATTTATATTAAGTTAAGTATATTATAAACTAAATATTATTAAGTTGAAAGTTATCTGTATTTATATTTAAAGAGGACTTGAGGTAGTAATTAGACATGTTTGAATATATTTTGTTTGCTACAATAAGATTTATAGATTAAATATATTTTGTATTACTATTTGGTTGAAATACTAGTTTAATATTGATCAACTGATAGAGATGGAGGTTATGATCCCGAGGGGAAGTTTTATCTTTGATTTCTTTCATTGATTTGATTGATTAATTATTTATTCCGTAATCTATCTGATTTCATATATAAATCTGATTTCATGTGGATGAAAGTTAAACTTAATCTATATATAAAGGATGTTGTATTTGTAATTCTTTGTTATATTAAATAAATAGATTTTTTAAGAGGAAAAAAATGAATTGTGGGAGTGTCAAAGTATCATGGATCTTCAATCAAAATTATATATATATATATATATATATATATATATATATATTAATTAATAAATATTGCATTTATAATTTTTTATCATATTAAATATATTCTTTTTAGTAAAATATGGATTGTGGGAGTCTCAAAGCATCATTTATCTTCAATCAATTTATAAAGTAATGTGTATAATATTTTTTAATTTTTATGACCTTGTGTTTTAATAAATAAATTGAATAGATAATTACTTAATGATGTTAAAAATTCTATAAATTTTTTTGATTCTTAATTTTTATTATCTTAATAAATAAATTGAGTGGTTAATTACTTAATGATTTTACTCTATATATAGTTTTGATTGTATTTGTAATTCTTTGTCATGTTAAATAGATTCTCTAAGAGAAGAGATGGATCGTGGGAGTCTTAAAGCATCATGGATTTTTAATCAATTTATAAAGAACCATGTACAATATTTTTTAATTTTTATGATATTGTGTTTTAATAAATAAATTGAATAGATAATTATTTAATGATTTTAAGAATAATAAATAAATTGAATAGATAATTATTTAATGATTTTAAGAAATATGTACAATGATTTGGATCTTCATTCAATTTATAAAGAAGCATGCACAATATTTTTAAATTTTTATGGTATTGTGTTATAATAAATAAATTGAATAAATAATTATTTAATGATTTTAGGGAATATGTATAATGATTTTTTAATTTTTATTGCCTCGTGTTCTAATAAATAAATTGAATGATTAATTATTTAATTATCTTATCTTTATTTAATCAATAAATAATTTAACATAAAAATTTATAATTTTTCTTAACAGTTTTTAACATTCATGTTATTAGATGATTATTTCAAATTGGTATCAAAGTTTAATCAATAAATAATTTAAGATAATAGTTTTTAATATTCTTGTTATTAGATGATTGTTAGAAAAACATGATCACGAAGAAATAAAATAAAAACAAATGTAAAAATAAAACATATAAGATACACAATATAATAGAGACACACATATATATGGTTCACCCAGTGTGGGCTATGTCCACTAGAGAAATTGCTAGGTCCTTCCTTTTTATTATCCAGTAAATGAAGCGATACATCCTACAACACATCCGCTATAACTTCCTATTCTTTGTCTCACAATGTCCTCTCTCAGAATACGATATTCACAATGATACATAGCCGCAATAAAATTCCCTAAAAAAGAGGTAGGAAAAAAAACCCTAACATAACTTCTATCGTCAGATCTGCGACCTTATAATGAAAAGTCCAGATTTATTATGAAATTACAATATACATTTACAAGGAAATTTTTCCTTCGGGGCCCGCTTGCCCCCGAACGCTGTAGGGGGGGGAAGCCCCCCCTGCAACTCCCCCACGTGGAGGAGTGTACAATATTCTGAGGTGTACAGTCTTCATGGGGTATAAACACGGATGAAAACAAAGACCTATGAAACATGAAGATAATCAGGCTCCACAACCAACAATAATTATTTCAAATTGGTATCAAAGTCTAGCTTGTAAATAAATGAACCTTTGAATTTGTGAAGAGACAATGTTAAAATTGACTTGAGCATATGTGGATTTTTTAGTTGATTGAAATATACTTAATATTAGTTGATTGTAATTGGCCTAAGATTAATTAAATTTATGCATGATTCATTGCAAGCCATCTAAAACTATAAAACTATTGAGAATTATTGCAAACTATTATGAAACCAGTATAAGTAGGTCATTACATTGGAATTGAAAGCTAATACATTGTTTTTTATTTATTTTTCTCTACATTTTTTTTGCAATTTCTATTTCAATATAAAATGAAAATTATATTCTTTAGGTGCTTAAAACCTTATATAATTAAAAGC
>ML783660.1:846603-858162 GCA_009831015.1 Picea engelmannii
CGTACACCATCGCCAAGGCTATGGGTGATAATTCTTTTGAGATCAACATTCCTCCTTTCCTTGGCCTGCACCTAATGTTCAACATGGATCTCCTTCGACCTTATTTTCGACCATTATTTGACACCTCAGAGGTAGCAGAACAACTGCCACCAAAACATCTCAACCCCGACTACATATAATAGGAATCCAATGATCAGATTGTGGAAAAATAGGTCAAGGGCACTCACCATCAAAGGATCCAACTTTATCGAGTTGTTAAAGCAGGGAAACTCTTGCACCAAGACAAGTGGCTCACCTGGGGCCAAATTCAACAGAAATTTCCTCCTATGATGGAGGAACTCAACACAATGGATAAAATTTCTTCCTAGGGGGGGAGGATTGATCCAGATCAATTTCAGTGGCCTCCCACCTATTCTATTTGGCTCATTTTGGCATTTTTCCAGTTTGGCATTTTTTCCTAGTTTTTGGGTCCCTAACTTCCGGGGCCGTTTTGAGTCCCTAAACACCGTTGTTAGGGCTCACCACAGTGAGACTGTAGACTGAGTTAGAGTCTAAAGGAAGCATGTGTATTCCTCGGATATACCTTTCCAACGGGCTATCGTGCACCTAAAACAGAGATCGTATGCAAAAGTTACGACCCCAGGAAGTTGATGTACTAACTTACCCAAACGGGGCCCACATGACTTTTGGCGCTTCATCTCCTAGGGTTAGGTTTTTGGATGTCTAGGGTTTTTGACATTCCTTTTTATTGTAAAAATTCCTTAAGAGCCTCATTGTAATAATATTCTTGCGAATGAGCGCAACCGTCACATCTCTTCTCAGAGATAAGATGCCACCATTCTAGCAAGCTTGTTTTCCTCTGCATTTTACAGTTTCAACTTATTTCCTTATTGAATAGAAACCATTTTTTCTGTATATCTGTTATTCTGTGTTAAGAATATTTTGATAATAATTCGTATTCATTTCGTTCTTCTCATAAAATCCAGATCAATGGTGGGGAGGGAGATGAAATGGATAACGGTTGTTGCTGGCTAGGAATGCGAGGGACCTTTCTCCCAAAATAATAATACCAGGACAGACCCTTTTTCAGCTTTCCTTGCTGCAAGGGAATAGCTTGATAGGGGAGGAGGGAGAGGATGACCTTCAGATTATAAACTGAGATCTGAGAGGGAAATATGGGTGAAGGAATGTAGTAGGTGAAATGCACAACAAAGGTGTTGGAGTCTGGCAGACAATGGCGAAGCAAAATCCTCGAAGCGGTGTGAAGAAACCATTGTTGGTGACAAGAAAAACTTCCTGCAAAATCCACTGCCATAACTGTGATAGGGGATATGGGACAATGAAGAAACTATATCACGTTCTCGTTGGAGGAAATGAAGCACAACGGATTAATGCGTCCCATTAAATTGATGCGGGTGACGATTGAAGTGCGGGGCACATGGCCTTCCCAAGCCAGTTTTCCACCAATCCTTCCATGTGTCCACTTCATATTGATGACACCCCATCTAGGGAAAAAATAAAAATGTTTTCATGGCCACTTATATAATTAATATAATTAACATAATTAACATAATATAGGGGGGATTATTCATGTTTTGATCATTCTATACCTACTGTAATTTCTCTTG
Source organism: Picea engelmannii (assembly GCA_009831015.1). Taxonomy (NCBI): domain Eukaryota; kingdom Viridiplantae; phylum Streptophyta; class Pinopsida; order Pinales; family Pinaceae; genus Picea; species Picea engelmannii. The sequence continues at coordinate 848,232 of ML783660.1, forward strand.
AACACAAAAAAGGCCCTATATGGCTTTCAATATACTGTCTACAATTACAAAAAGAAATATTAAATCTACTATTTTACATCAATAAATTACTACTATTTATCCTTATAGTCTAAATTCCATGGCATTATATTCTTCATCATCGAAAAATTCGTAAAGGCCGAATGCTCCTTTGGGGAGATGGCATGGTTCCTTCGATAGATTGTCTGCTATCTTGTTCAATTGATTGCAAATGTGCTGGAAATAAATCCAGTCAAAATGGTTCATCTGGTGTGTCAAATATTTTATTAAATGAACAAGACTCACAGTTGTAATATTCACCCTTGAGCAAGCCCAATCTATTGTCAATTTGGAGTCTCCAAAAACCTGTAGCCTTTTTACTCTTTTGTCCTGAGCAATAAATAATAACGTTCTAAGTGAATCCATCTATACTATATTGTTGGATCCATGCCCAGGGGTATAACAAATGTGTTTGTAGTGAGACTGTGAAATAGAGAGGATGAATCCTACACCACAGATCAGAGGGTTCTCTTGGCTGGCACCATCGAAGAAACCCCTGGCTATACCATGATCGATTTATAACATGATATGGATGTAAACTATTTTTGTCTTTTTCCTTACATAAATTTCTCTTGACAAATTAACGACTTGAGATTCAACAATCTCTGGTTGGATACGCTTGTCTTTGAAAATAGAACTATTATGTGTCCACTAGATCGATTTCACCAATACACATGAGAGAGCTTCCAAATGGTTCAACTTTTTTTCATCCATCTAGTTCTTTAAATTTTCAATTAAGATTTGGGGTGCACAACTTATTGTGGAGCTAAGCTCCTTCAACACCAACAATAACATCCAAATAGTAAAATCATATCATGTAAAGAGGTGAGGGGCAGAATCCTCCGCCTTCATGCATAAGATGCAAATTCTAGGGCCGATCCATCTACGTCACAACCTGATATCCCATGTGAGAATCTTGTTTCCAAGAGCTAACCACATTGTGTTTTTTCTTTTTAATAGTGCATGAAGCTTCCAAATCTTACCCCATTCCCAACATGTGTCACCTGAGAATGTGGCTTTTGCAACTATGTTGTATCCTACTTTAGCTGTAAAGTCACATGTCCCGACATATTTTAGACCAACATAATGAATCCTCCTCATCTTATTTTAAATGAATAAAATTAGAGGAAATGACTATAGTAAAGCGCATCCATTCATCTACAAGTGATCCCATCAAACCTAACTCCTCACTACCTTTATAACCCATTATTTCTCTGATTTGGGGAATTTGTGCTTCTGCGTATGCCAATACATAAATCCCATCTTCATGGAGGGATTTGAATAATGACTTTGAGAGTATGATTTCGTCACCATCTGCCATCTAGGGGTTAGATATGATACAAAGTTTTTTCCCATTCCCAATCATCCACATAGTCCAAAGGCCTACCAGTGGAAACACAACGTTGAGGGATTTCCATACCATGAAAATGGATGAAGATTTTACTAGCTTCCTGTACTATACCTCAATGGCCATCCCATGAAGATATTTTTATTTTAATACTCTTCCACAAAGATTTTTGTTTAGAGTGAGGTTACACAAGATTCTGCCTACAAGTGACAAAGAAAATAAGAAAATGTTTTTGAGACCCATCCTTCAATATTTTTAGGAAAGGTGATACAACTCCACTTTACCAAATAGGTTCCACCGGAGGGCTACAATCCTGACCATAAATAACGGAACCTCAAGGATTTTATTTTGGAGAGTATACCTTTGGTAACAACCATAATGGCCGTCCAGTAGACATGAATACTCTATAGAACATATTTGATCAAGGTTAACATTCCTCCATGCGAAATAAGTCGATTTCCCCATAAGGATATACAAGATTCAATTTTTATGAGGATCCATGTCCAATCTCTTGACTTGTAATTGTTCGTCTTTGAATGAAAGCCAAGATATTTTAATCCAACTTCCAAATCGTTTTTTGGAAAAGGTATAACTTTTGATAAGAGATGGGAGGAGACTTTTGATAGATGAAACATAATTAAGCAATATTTATGGATATTTACTTCCATTCCCATGGCTTGTAAAAAAACTATCCAAAGTATTTTTCAAAGCAAGAAAATTACACGACGTACCTTGGACGAAGCATAAAATGTCGTCCAAGAATAGTATATGTGACATGGATTCAGATATGAACACTTTTACTCATGTCAACCTTCGTCTTGTCTTTACATCAATAATTAGTGTTCTTAGGGCCTCAACAATGAGAAGGAAAATGAAAGGTGATAAGTGGTACCCTTGGCGTAGCCCTCTAGTCACCTGGAAAAATTTGGAGGAAGAATCATTTATCAAAAAAACAAAGGAGTTTGAGGAGACACATCCCATTATCCAGTTTACCATGGATAGATTCATGCCCATTTTTAAGACAGCCAACCTTAAGAATGTCTGGTTTACCCCGTCGTAGGCCTTGGATAGGTCGACCTTTAGGACTACTTTCGACTGCTTTAAAGTTTTGATGGAATGAAGGGTCTCCTGGGCCAACGAGACTACATCGTAAATTTTTCTACCTTGTATGAAGCTGAATTTCTCTTTTGAGATAACATCACTTAGAATAAGCTTAAGATGTTTCACAACAATATTTTTGATCAACTTGTAGATTACGTACATCATACAATTGGCCTATAATCATCAAAAGATATACCCTTCTTATTTTTTGGAATTAATGCAAGGAAAGTTGAGTTGATATCTCCAAGCACCTTACCTGATTTGGACTCCCTAACCACTTTTAACAGGTCATCTTTCAAAAAACCTTAAAAACCCATAAAGAATTCAACCATGAGTCCATCAACATCCGAGATTTTCCCTTTTTCATTGAAGAGAGTGCTCATAAGACTTCAACTTCCATCACTTCTTCATATAGAGATTTGTTCATGTCTTCTGAAATGACCATGGGGAAGATTAAGAGAACATCCAAAATCTCATTTATTGAGCAACCTTCCTTCTCCTTGTAATGGTTTTGGAAGTAGAAAACACCTTCGCTTGCTATGTCTTGAAACAGGTGAACCAAGTCTCCAGAGACTAATTCAATTTCCCATATGGAGTTTATTTTTTCCTATAGTTTTCATAACATGGAAGAAATTTGAATTTCTATCACCTTATTTCAACCATATTGCTTGACTCTTTTTTCTCCAAATAGTTTCTTCATTTAACATGATAGTGTATTGTCGAGGCTCCAATCTGTGTAGACGAGTGAAATCCACTTCTGCGTGCGGACCCTTCAATAAAAATTCTCCAATGTTTGCTTCCACTTATTTTAATTTGGAATGTATTCTCTCTTTGAACTTTTTATTCCAACCTTTTATTGCTTTTTTTACGTGCATTTTTTTCTCTACAAACTAGTGGATATAAGAAGAAGGTGACCATCCTGAGAGAGGGATCCACTTTCCATTGATGATTTCTTTAAAATACTCACCCTGAATCTATATTGGATTGAACTTGAAAGGATATGGTAGCTTGGATGAGCCCAAATCCATTTGGAAAATGATTGGGAGGTGGTTAGATAGGCCACCAGAAGAACCATGGTCTTAAATAGAAAAGGACTGGACATAAGATCCTACGACACCATAAAATGGATAAAAGATCCTCTGAATAGAATATCCTTAAACCATGAACCATTATTTCTTGAATTAAAATTACATTTGGATAGAGGTTCAAGATGATATGTGTGAGGGATATTTTTTGTGGGCACCCCCAACCCCTCCAGCATTGAAAGAAGGGATTTTCATGGGGGGACCTTCTTGAGGGATTTTCTTGCTCCAAGGGCCCTCACAATAGTTGAATGGGTACCTTTATTAATATACTATGTTGAATTATATTGTGGTATAAGGATATGGGACTTATTTCCTACCATATTATGGGCGGGAGCATCCAGAGCAAGACCACCCATCGAGGAGGAATCTTCCTTCTTGGTTTTGGACCTAAGAGAATACTCGTTCACATTTTTGGGAAACCCTAAGAAAAAAGAGGGATGAGAGAAATCCAAATAGGATGATGAGGTGGTATACTGAGGGTTGGGGTGAAAAAGAGAACAAAGGGGGAGTGGGGAGGGGATGGGCTATGACATGGAGGTGATTCGGGGGAGGGGACATGGCGATGGGGAGGGCGGGGGGAAGAGGGGTTGCTAGAGTGAGGAGGAAGAGGGGAGGAAGAGAGATACAAAACTCCAGAAAGGGTACCCGGGGAGGCCATGAGGTCAGAAAAAGGAGGTTCATCCACATGGGAAGGAGAGGAGAGAGACCAAAATTCAGGACCACAAAGAGATGTACTTGCATAATTTTACAAATCATCTGACACCCTTTTTTTCGGAGCTTATTTTGGCCTAGATATATCAATGTCACCTTCTAAATATGGAGGTGTGGCTGAAGCATTATAAATTAGAATAACTCCTTCTGCCTCTGTAGGTGCAAGTCTAGATTTGTTTACCCAATTATTTTTAACCTTTTCCACATGCGACCACAACCTTATGTAGTGGGATTGTAAATAGAGAACTTCATGGCATGAATAGCAACGAAACGTTAGTTTCCAATAGTCTATTGTTTTAGCGCATTTATTATCCCCCATAATAATTTCTAGTTATTCCAATAAACCTTTGTGTAGGTCGACTTCAACTAGAATCCAGGCTCACCGCTGGTCTAGGTTGGATTCCCATGAGGAGTTCAAACCGCAAAAAGAAAACTTTTTATCCCCTATAGCATAGAGGAGGTATTCATTCCATAATTGTAGCGATAAACGAGGAAAAATATCCCACACACGCATTACAGATACTGAATCATGGAGGGGGCAAAAACTTACATCCCATTTGTGTAGAAAGAGGCATGAGGGGCCCTATCACCAATTCTTGTGCATAATTTTCTTTGTTTCTCCCTTAGAAGTGAACTTGAAACATATCCATCCTCTAGGTAAAATATGAAAGGTTGGGGCATAACCTAAATCCAATTTCTAGAATTCCTGAACCTAGTGACAGAGCATGGGGGATCAAATAGTCTTACTACAAAATCTACCCACAAGGGTTTTTCTATATAGAGAGGGGGCATCTTTCAAAGATACATCCTACCTGAATACCATTGTGGAATTAACACATCGAGCTTGAATACACCTGTGTAAAGAGGGTTTACCACTCATTTTATAAGAGTTAGAGACCAAGGGTTCCCACTATTGGAGGGAGGTAGGTAAGAACAAAGAGACCAGGGAAGAAGGGGGAGGAGATACTACTAGGGAGATGAGATAGGGAGAAAGGGAGATCCATGTAGAAATTGAGGACAAAGAAAGACCTGGAGGGGAAGATTGGGAACCTCAGGAAACTCCAGATCTGAAATCAAGGGGGGAGGATCTCAAACCTTCCATCTTTACACTAGGTGTGATCGACATGGATCCATATCATGAAGGTATAGGGGAATGATAGCTTTGGAGAATAATGAATTCAGAGTCTAACAAGAATATTTCCTCCTCACCTAGAACATCTTCCCCTAAATATAACTAATTAGTTTCCATTAAATTTGTATACAATGAGATGCTACTTGTGGTCTCCAATGAAGGTGGGTGCAGTCAACATAGTAATGAAGGGACAAGGGAAGAAACCAAGGAGTAGGAGAAAGGACTCAGGATAAAATCCACCTAGAGGAAAGAAAGACCGCTAGCTAGCCTATCCGCAAGCTTGAGGGAACTAGAGGCCCTTCTCATTAAATCTCAGTCCCATTGGAAAAAACTGCAGACCAAAAAAATCCATCTCCTAATCCATCTTTTCATATATATATATCAAGGGGTTAGCTCAACTAGTTGTTTCCAATGTTAGTTTCATGCTAGCAAGTGTTTGGTTCGAATCCGCCTTGATGAGGCACACTAGTCTAAGCCAATGGATTTAATAGGGATTCCATCCACGAATGTTGGGAAGCACCACTTGAATTTCCTTATAAGGTTTTCATATATATATATATATATAATGGAAGAGTTGATAGAAAGGTATGAATTCAAAGGGAGCTTGACTGTATCTTGGGGATGGAATTACAATTCAAACAAAAACTACATGTCTAGAGTCTATAATATAATTAGCTATATAATTAGGAAGTTTATGACCATAATATAATATCCAAATCATTCACCCAATTTTTAATGTTTTTTTCTTCAAACATAATTGAATGAATATGTACAAATATATCATATAGAAGTAAAACAAGCCATTATCACTATTAAGGAAATAGGAAGAGGTACAATCCTTTGTGCACACTCTCTCTCCTATATATTATTTATTAAATAAAATCATCCAGATAGTGTCATAAAAAAATTGTCGTTAGGTGCACTAGTGGCCACATTCACCCATGACAAACACACTCTGTATCCTTGATGATAAAACATCAATTAACTAATTTCAACCTCATAAATAGACAATGAAATGGAATGATTTTTTAGTATTTTCAACTTAATTCATCATCCTCGTTGTTCCCCATTTATGAAAAATTAAATGGCATTTTCCTCTCTAAGAAATGAAAGTAGGAAATCCATGAGACCGTCTAGATCCACCATGAATACATTTTTTTCTTTTATCTCCTCATCTCCATTTTTGATAGAAGTCTTTTGTTTTTTCTCAAGGTGGGATGCAATCTCATTAAACAACAACATCCTACTGGGTACTACCACTAATGAGAGGTAGTTGAAAGGGTTCACATAAGTAGAATGAAGTATTGCAACATGATTCATAGTCTCATGCTCCCATGCATAGGTTGTAGCTACATCATCCACAAGATTTAAATCAAGAGTCAATAACTTTAGATCGATGTATTTTCTCTTGAAAACCATGTTAACATAAATTGTCTTCTAGGGAACAATAACCTCTTTGAATTCATGGATGCTAGTGCTAGTGCCACCACCCCTAGACACATCCAAATTCTTGGCACTATAGAAATCCCTCCACAAGGAATTTGAAGGGGGTCAGATCGATACATGAGAATGCTCTTGGGATTCATCCATGAATCCACCATGTTTCTTTGCCTACTACTTTGGTTATTTAATAGGGTCGAAAAAACATTCTTTTTCTTAACACCTATCAGGGCCCTGGTTTCTTTATTGAAAGAGCTTGTATCTTCCTCTAGGGTTTCAATGGGATTAAGCCATACCCATGTTTTCTTATAGGTATCTTTTATCTTCATTGAAAATCAATCTTTCGTGGGGCACTGTGAATGGAAGATTGGGTTTCATGTAAATGGTTATATTATCATTGTAAGATTAAGATGACATGGATGTTGTCCACATCACCCTCACTATCACTTATGCATTGTAGTCTCCTCAAAAACCATATGATATGGATCACTAGATAATCAATTACAGGACACTAATGTGGCTCATAGCCAAACAAAAGTAGACATGGAGGAAATTAATCATTCATGGATGGATGACCACATGTTATTTGGATGAATGGATAAAATCGCATCGTTGGAAAACCATGGATCAGATGGACACAAGTGATGGACAAGAGAGGGAAAATGGCACAATCCATATGAACCGACTATTTTTTGATGAATCTGGATGGTCATGGAGATTCCTACATATCCCATCAATACAGACGATTCACTAAAGTGAAACGCCTTATGACATAATTATTCACGCATGCAAAAAATATCCATAAAAATGTGTTACAATACTATTACCTTATATTATGTTACATGGGATTACGCCAGTGGATGGATTATCAAAATAACCCTCCTCTAGTCCTTTGGGGCTTCAAAAGGTCTTAGGTTCAAGTCCAAGAACTGGAAAATCGTCTCCTCGCACTTGTTGGGGGTTTTTCAACAAGGTGACCAGATCCCAATGGAACATGAAAACCCTATATTTGCTAAAAGTACGCCCCCAAGTGGCAATTGACAAGTCATTGATGTCTACTCATAAAAATTAGAAGAAAACAATTGTAGAAATCAAACGTCTTAAGAAAAAAAAAACATATTACATTACATTAATAACAATAAGAAAAAGTATATAAAATATGCATTAATATTGTTGATAAGGAAATAAAGTAAAGAAAGTGTTCATATGGGACAAACCCCTACATAAAATGTGTTAAATTATTATTTCCTTATTATATATTACATAAATAACAACTTAGAAAACAAAACTATAGAATATATTTTTTCCAAGGAAAACATAATATTTTTATGAAAAAAAATTAAAAAATACACAGTTAGATTCCCATGGAATTTAATAGTGCATTTAATCCCCTGACTTGAAATTCTCGTGTCCTAGTATCCTTCAACGAAGAATTGAAAACTATACCTATAGAGTTATATACGTGTCTTTTCTTAAAAAAACAAAAATTAATATAAAAAACGTTACATCAACCATCCAAATTGAAGTCCTAGAAATGTCCATTATTTATACATAAATTTATAATAGAAAATTAAATTTAAAATGTTATATCCAAGGGTCATGGTTATATTTAATTCAGTGTTCATTCTAGAATTTAGAAACAATCCAAGTTCCTCATTCTAATCCAACTCTAGCTTTTGAGAACTCATCTGCAAATCTGTTTATGTCCCTGTAAATGTGAGCCATATATATATATATATATATATATATATATATATATATATATATATCTGTGTGTGTGTGTTAAAATATTTATGACTTCATAATACAAAGATTGTAAGGTAAAATTCCTTAGAGAAATTTCTTTGCGCATCCATTGTATAACCAACATTGAGTCACCAAATATTTGAAGATAAGTTACACCAATTTATTGTGCTAGGCTTGGAACTAGTTTTAGATCCATCATTTCACTGAAGTTATTGGTTTCTTGACCAATTCCAACATTGAAGGAAATCCAATGATTTGAATATAAGTGTAAAATTCCTCCCGAACCTCCCTTGGGTTGGTTCCCCTATGATGCACTATAAAAAAATGATTGAGGGATGTTCTTGTTTATTTCCTCTTTTGGTTGAGAACGTGTGATTGATTTTTTCTACAACTGCGAGTAGGAATTTAATATATTTAGGGTCTAGACTACACATTTGAGAACCATAGTTCTTTATCTTCAAACACCTTTAGGTTTATGGCAAGCGATCCTCCCTAGGCTATGTTAACATGTAGTACTTTGATATTTAATGTCTCCTTTTTGGAACACCAGGTTTTAAAGGCTTCTTCAATACTTTTACCTTCCTAAAGGCCCCTCATCCCTATCATTGTTTGCACATCTTTCTAAACCTCCTTGGTATATAGACATTCCAAGATGATATTATATATAGTTTCTTTTTCTTGATGATAGACTGCACCATCTTGGACCAATGAAATTCCTTCTTTGAAGGATGTCCCATGTGGGTGCCTAATTATGTAATATCAACCACATGAGGATCTTGTTTTTTGTAGGTAATTTTAATTTCCAAATAGGTTTCCACCACTTGATTTGATGACATTCTCTTACTTCCTCTACTAGTGCTTTGTAACTAATTATGGGAACATATGCCCCAGTAGGATTCAATGACCAAATCAACTAATCCTCCTCTTGTTTGAGTCTAACATTACAATAATTCAAACATTTTATGTACCTTTCCAATAATTCAATATATTCTTCCCCCAAACCTATATCTTCCAAAGATAGCCATTGTTGATACCAAGTAGTATTCCTCTCCCAGCTTGCAACCTGTCATAGTGTAGAATAACCTTTATTTCTTAACTCCTGTATCATTTGGAAGGGTAGTCAATAGTCCCATTGGAAGGGATTATTGAGTGAAGAAAGGAATATTTTTCTTGTGTTGTGTGGGGTAATGGAAGGGAGTGCCATGGTTGAGTTGGATGTGTGAGGAAATGTAGGACACTTTCACACTAATCCTAGCAAAAGAAAAGAAGAATTTAATCAAGAAAGCAAATGAACCATAGTTACCAACTTAA
>ML783660.1:868510-882746 GCA_009831015.1 Picea engelmannii
AAAACTTCCCTCTTACACAAAACTCATTAATTAACATTCAACATTTACACATTACTTATTGTTGTCATTTATAACTAGTTAGATGTGAACATATATCAGCAACATATATCAACAATATATCATCAACAAATCATCTCCACAAGGAACACAAAAAACACAAGATGTATGTACAATTTTCTTTTTATTACAGACTACAATCCTTGGGGTTTTTCAGCAAAAACTGAATAGAGTACAACTCTACAAGAGCACCAACTCTATAATGAAAGAGATATCAATCTACAATAGGTACGCGACCTGTCAGTAGTGCAGCCTGCGTGTGTACACATCCTGGCTCACTACAACCCGCGTATGTATGCGTCCGGTATACAATGAAACATGCGTATACTTCTGAGCAACTAGGGATTTTCTTTACTTCACATACTCAAATCCTCTGCAACCTACAAGCAAAATTTCTTCTGTCTTCCATTGTCCAAACTGACCACCAGCCAGTCACATCACATATAAGTTCTCCAATAGCTTACTCATGCTCCACAACCAATCAATATGATTGGTAACTCAATCATGTATAATCAACTAGTATACCATAACAATCATATCACCACTTGAATCACAAGATTACTGCTCACTCCATCAACCAACATAAATCACATCATAGTAGCCATACCAAGAATTCCCTAAGAATTCACAACACAACAAGAAATAGTAACCATCAAGACAATAATGTAACCATACCAGAGTCTCAGTGACAGATCTAAGCCCATAGAATGTAGATCTGGAACTTGCTACAATCTTCAACAACCTGTCATCATCTCAAACACAAATCTTCATGATTTTATCCATTGTACACACCCTGTCCTCATACAGCCCACGTATGTACGCGTCCTGGCCCATTACAACCCGCGTATACCTCAGAAACTAGGGTTTCTGAAGCTCCAAGACGTTTTCCGTCAAGATCTACGATATTGCTGAAACTTTGATGCGTCCATGAGATCCCCCTCATGCTCTCTTTCTCAGAATATATCTTCAATCATGCTCAAGAGATCCACACCAAGGATGTTCTCACAAGAAGCTCTCCACTGATACACCAAAAGATATTCTCCCAAAAATGTACTTTTCACAAGAGACCCTACCCTCTTATTTATACTCTTCATCTTCTAGATTACTTAACCGACTTCTAGGTCACTTAACCCATTTCTAGGTCACTTAACCTATTTTCCTCATTTTAGGGTTAAACACTTTCCATAAATAGAAATTTCTCCATTACTTTATCATTTAAATATTCCTTCTTGATTTTGTCACCTCACTTTATCATTTAAATAAGCTTCTTTGATTTTGTCACTTCATTTTATTATTTAAATAATCCTTCTTGACTTTGTCACTTTACTTTATCATTTAAATAATGATTTCTTCTTTTCAAGCACTTTGACTTCTTTGACCTTGGGGGCTTCAAGCCTTCATGTGTGGGTCCTTCAACTTCGTAAGGCCATAACTCGCAAACCGTGAGGAGTTATGTGACATTCCACATACCACAGGAAATGACATGACAAGCACTATCCATATAGGATAGTTTCACCAACAAATTCATTGATCTTCATCTCATTATTCCAAAATCAAACATGGGTTCTCCAACCATTCTTCTAGGATAAATCAATCTGCAAAATGTCTTCCCGTGAGGGATTTCACCATAAAGGGACCACTATGGAGTTCATCCATTTGTGCACCTTATCAATCATGATAAGACAATACTGATTCATTTATACATTATTCCAACAATGCATCATATACCAATGAAACCACATCGATCCATATTCATCATGTATCAATGAAAACTCATTGATCCATCTTCATCAAGGACAATAAATATTACATTTGACATCAATCAATCAATCCATTGGTATCAATGACAACATGATCCAACAATATCCCCCTTTGGCATTGATGGAAATACCAATATTGATGTCAACACCAATCATTGATGTCAACATGTAGAAAAGGCATGCAGCATGATCTACATCAATAGTCATCAATCATATCAATATGACTATCTCTCCCCATTACGAAACATCAGTCACATCAATGTGACCATCTCTCCCCCTTTGACATCAATGGAAAAAGGGCCATTCTCCTCTTGGGGCTACTCCCCCTGCTTGAACTCTCCTTGGGGTTGCTCCCCCTGTTTGAATGCCTTTGATCTTCCTCTGAATAATATCTCCCCTTTTGAACAAGGGATATCACTCTGATTTAATGATGAAGATACATCGCTCATACTCCCCCTGTGACCATTGCTCCCCCTGGAATTATGCTTATGTGCTCTTTATTCAAATATAGGGCTCATTTCTAGGTATGCATCTGGTAAATATATCCTCCTAGAATCATGGGAAGAAGAATGACTCCCCCTATGGGTATGTCTCCCTTATCTTCTCTGCAACATGAACAATGTACTTACCATATAACGATCCCTGGACCTGTTCATGCATCCAACTCATGCTATACCAAACAAAAAGATATGTCAAAAATAGAGAATCATGAGTAGAACATCACCCAAGTACATCATGTACCAATTGTGTGCCCATCATGCATAACACCCATGTACATTAATACCATACAATGTGCTATAAGATCTCATCAATGTAATGTATTAGTGATATGTCAACATGTGTATCTGCCAATATGCCAACCATGTGCATATCACTCATGATATGTCCCCATCATGAACTAAGTACCATAACCATGTATCAAACAAATACCAATTGTTGTGATAATCAAGTAATACCAATAGTGTACTACCATCTAGCATATAAGTGTACCAAAACATGTATCACCACTTGTACCAAGCAAGTGCATCAACCATGCATCAATACCAAAACATGAATGTATGCCAAATCCCCCATAAAATATGTGCCAATCAAACTTCTAGTAGGTGCCTCTACGAATGTACTAGGAGTGTACCAATCGTGCATAAAGGCTATGACTCCTCCATGATGTACAACATGCTCATCTCATCAATTCACCAACTACATGTCCCAATATGTAGCCCATCCATATGCCAAATGTGTGTATAAAAAATTTCAAGAAGTAAGCTTCCAATAATACATCATAAGATATATCAATGAAACTCAAAATGTGTACCAGCCATGAACACCAACATATCAACATCAATCCTCCATTCACTATGGAAAATACTAAGCATCCAAAAACACATGTGCTAGTAGTATGCTTCAATAGATCAATGACATCTCTAGTTAGCATCATCAAGATATATCACATAATCAGGGTGCCATAACTTCACTTTCATAATCAACATTGTTCTTCAACAAAAAATTCCTCAATCCATACTCATGGGTTAGTGCCATGCATCCAAGATAGCCTTTCATTATTTTTTATCATCACATTACATAATCCAATATAGAATCATGAAAAGCTACAACAAACAGTGTCAGAACCTGCAACAAACTATGTCAGACCCTGCATCACAGCGTTATATCATCACATCAAGCTGCAACCCCTGTGCATTGCCTTTTTCCCAAGGCCTTACCACATATAAGTGGTTTGCTTCACAACAAATCGCATATGTACGCAACCTATTCAAGGTCATCATGCATATGTACGCGACTGACAGCCCTGTCACCCACATATGCTTTAGTAGATGACATACTTGAGCTTCCTTTTAGGCTTCCATTCTGCTCTAGTTGCTTAGTCTTCTTCAACCACTTATAAAGGTGTCCCTGCTTCTTAGAACTTGAGCTCTGAGCATCCATATTTTCAAATATGTCTCCCTTCCTTACTTCATTCCTTCTTCTAGGCATGCTATGTGAAGTCCTCATCATGGAATTTCTTCTTGTGTTCCAGTAATCCTAGGATTTGTGGCCAAATCCACTACAGCTGTAGCATCTCATGGAATTACAATGAACAACAATATGTCCTACTTGATTACATCTCCAACATCTCATGGTGTTATAAAATCTTCCATTATATCTCCTTTCATAAGATCTACATTCAAAAAATTTGTGACCATATCCATTGCATGAATAACAATGCCCATGAAAATTACTTTCATACCTTTGCTTTGGTGTCCCAAAGATAGCTTCTTGATGTCTTCCTTGCTTTGTTCTTTTGAATTTTTTTTTTCCTTGTGTAGATGGTTGATTTGCAACATTTTATTCATCCTTTGAGGGACTTACCTCATGCTTCTTTTAGGTGCTTGCTTCAGCATGTGTATCTTCTCCTTTGTATCCAAGACCTGATTTATCATATGGTGATCTTTGACTTTCCAAGGTCTCATTCAATATTTGTGAGCTATTCAAGAATTTTTTTGACTTCTCTGCCTTCTTTCTAAGGTCAACAACTTCAGCTTCTAACTTATGACATGACTCTTCCTTTTCATTTATTTGATCCTTCAATAGTTCCTCTACCCTTTTGGCTTCTTCAATTTGGGTCTTGAGATGGAAAATAGTTTCAAAACTTTTTCTAATCTCATCATCTACCTTCATATATTCTTTTTCATTCTTTAGTCTTGTGATATCTTCTTCCTTTTCTTCTAATTGAGTCTTATTTCTCTCTCCTTGTTCTTTGAGAATTCCCTGTAACTTCAAGATGTGCCTTTGACTCCTCCTAAGAAACTTCTTAGTGTTATCCGAAAGATAGTTATAGTGTGTATAATAATGATCACTGCCATATCTATATAAATCCTCTTCAACTTATTTTTGAAGTTCTAATAGATCTTCTTCTATTCTTTTCATGGGATAACTACCATCAAAATTCACACAAACTATTTCTAGATCTTCTTCTTCACTTGAAAAAAATTCAACATCATCACATTTTGAATCATTGCAATCAAGAGTATTTAGAGATTCTTTACCTTCATTTGAAATACTTTTGAGATCTTCCTTTGTGCTATCTTCACTTGAAATATTTTCAAGATCACATTTAGAAATAATACAATCAAGGGTTTTTGACGATTCTTTACCTTTGATGATCTTGATGGAGTGGTCTTCAATATCTTCCTTCTCCTTCTTTCCTTGATATGTCTCCTCTAGCTTTAGCCATAGATCCTTGGCGGAAGTGCATTGTTCCATGCTCTCTTTGATAGGGCTTGAGAGTCCACTAGGAATGGTCTTGAGAGCCAATGCATCATCTTTCTTTCCTTCCCTTTGAGCTGCAAACTTTGACTTGTTCTTCAAGGGAACTGATCCACCAATGGTTGCCTTCCAAATAGCTGCTCCCATTTCCTTCAAATGTACTCTCATTTCTATTCTCCAAGTAGAATATTTTTCCTCATCAAGGATTGGAACTTCATCATCCATTTGTGTGTCTATGGATCTCCTTCAAGCTTTTTAAGGCTTGTAGTGAAGGCCTTCTCTGATACCAATTGTTGGAAAAACCTACCACACTTAGAGGGGGGGTGAATGAGTGTGGGGCTCTTTTTCCCAAAACTTCCCTCTTACACAAAACTCATTAATTAACATTCAACATTTACTCATTACTTATTGTTGTCATTTATAACTAGTTAGATGTGAACATATATCAACAATATATCATCAACAAATCATCTCCACAAGGAACACAAAAAACGCAAGTTGTATGTACAATTTTCTTTTTATTACAGACTACAATCCTTGGGGTCTTTTAGCAACAACTGAATAGAGTACAACTCTACAAGAGCAACAACTCTATAATGCAAGACTCAACTTACACCCTCAGCACCAATTGAGATGAGGCAACAATCCTCAACAAATATCAATCTCCAACAGGTATGCGACCTGTTAGTAGTTCATCCCATGTGTGTACATGCCCTAACTCACTACAGACCGTGTATGTACGTGGCCAATATACAATGCAACATGCGTATACTTATGAGCAACTAGGTTTTTTCTTTACTTCACATACTCAAATCCTCTGCAACTTGCAAGCATGATTTCTTCTATCTTCCACTGTCCAAACTGACCATGAGCCAGTCACAACACATATAAGCTCTCCAATAGCTTACACATGCTCCACAACCAATCAATATGAATGCTAAATCAATCATGTATAATCAACTAGTATACCATAGCAATCATATCACCACTTGAATCACAAGAGTACTTCTCACTCCATCAACCAACATAAACCACATCATAGCAGCCATACCAAGAATTCCCTAAGAATTCACAACACAATAAGCAATAGTAACCATCAAGACAATAATATAACCATACCAGAGTCTCAGTGACAGATCTGAGCCCATAGAATGCAGATCTAGAACCTGCTACAGTCTTCAAAAACCAGTCATCAACTCAAACACAAATCTTCATGATTTTGTCCATTGTACATTCCCTGTCCTCATACAACACATGTATGTATGCGTCCTAGCCCATTACAACCCGCGTATACCTCAGAAACTAGGGTTTCTGAAGCTCTGAGACTTTTGTCGTCAAGATCTTCGATATTGCTGAAACTTTGATGCGTCCATGAGATCCTCCTCATGCTCTCTTTCCCAGAATAGATCTTCGATCATGCTCAAGAGATCCACACCAAAGATGCTCTCACAAGAAGCTCTCCATCGATACACCAAAATATATTCTCCCAAAAATGTACTTTTCACAAGAGACCCTAGCCTCTTATTTATACTCTTCATCTTCTAGATTACTTAACCCACTTTTAGGTCACTTAACCCATTTCTAGGTCACTTAACCTATTTTCCTCATTTTAGGGTTAACCACTTTCCATAAATAAAAATTTCTCCATTACTTTATCATTTAAATATTCCTTCTTGATTTTGTCACCTCACTTTATCATTTAAATAATCTTTTTTGATTTTGTCACTTCATTTTATTATTTAAATAATCCTTCTTGACTTTGTCACTTTACTTTATCATTTACATAATGATTTCTTCTTTTCAAGCACTTTGACGTCTTTGACCTCGGGGGCTTCAAGCCTTCATGTGTGGGTCCTTCAACTTCGTAAGGCCATAACTCTCAAACCGTGAGGAGTTATGTGACATTCCACATACCATTGGAAATGGCATGACAAGCACTATCCATCTAGGATAGTTTCACCAACAACTTCATTGATATTCATCTCATAATTCCACAATCAAACATGGGTTTTCCAACCATTCTTCTAGGATAACTCAATCTGCAAAGCGTCTTCTTGTGAGGGATTTCACCATAAGAGGACCAATTTGGAGTTCATCCATTTGTGCACCTTATCAATCATGATAAGACAATAATGATTCATTTATACATTATTCCAACAATGCATCATATACCAATGAAACCACATCGATCCATATTCATCATATATCAATGAAAACTCATTGATCCATATTCATCAAGGACAATACATATTAAATTTGACATCAATCAATCAATCCATTGGCATCAATGACAACATGATCCAACAACCACATTATAAAAATGTGTCATTTTAATACACCAATTTTAGAATGGGTGCTACCAGTAGCAGTACTTTTCAATTTGATGGTTGATTTTGAGGTTTTGGTTTTAATGGTACCAAGTGATAAAAACACGATTTCAAATGATCTCAAAATTTAATGTTTTGAAAAGAAAAATAAATTCAAAAACATCTTTTTTGTTTTTAGGTGCTAATTTTAAGGGTTTTCTGAGCTACTATCTAAGTTTTGAAGGCCATGTTTGAAAAATGTTATAATGTTGACCCTGTTTTAAAAAATGGTGCTACCGGTAGCACCACTTTTTGATTTGGGGGTTGATTTTGATGTTTTTTATGCAAAAATATGGGTTTTTTGGGCTAGTGTTCTCATTTTGAGGTCACAGTTCTCATTAAGTTGGTAACTATGTTATAACACAAGGAATCACACAGTACACCGAGACTTTACCCTGGAAACCCTTAACCAAGAAAACCAACATTCCTTTGAGCATTCTTCTCTTGTTGTATTATTCATTCAGAATAAAAGGTTACATGTATAACCTTGGTCCACACCTAAGACACAATAGACATTCCACCCTCTTGCATAGGTAAGAACAACCATGTAGCCAATTCGACTTACATATACATGACCAACAACCTACAACTACACATGCATTCAGCTGCATAACTGTATTACAACATTACCTTACAACAAAAACCTTTACAAACTTACAACATGCCTCTTTATAGGCTTTACAATAGGAAAAACCCTAAATATTGGTGCCCAAAAGCGGTTACATATCTATGCATATCGTTGGCTACAAATCTTGCAAATCCTCGTATTTTGTTACAATCGACTTCAAGTCAGGTTTACCAGTAGAATATCAATCAACCTTCATTCGGTCTCTAGTCGGTCGTCTCACGTACACACTTCGACCTCTTTTCAGTTGACTTGTTTTTGATATCTTTGACTTCGAATTTAACCGGTCGACTTCCTTGACCTTTGACTTGTTGTCGATCTACCTCAACTTCGACTTGTTGTCGATCTACCTTGACTTCGACCTTCATTCAATTCACCTTGAATATACTTTCACTGCAAAGAATATAATAACCCAACATTCTCCCACTTGTTGTCTTCTTTACTGAAATAAGAGATTCCTTAACTTTCACTCACACACCCAGGGAAACAATTCCCATTTCCTCTCTACACCAAGATAACTTCACAATAGTCACAGACTTGGTCAATGAGTTCGCTATGTTTTCCAACATGTCTATTTTCTCCAGTAGCAGCTTGTTACTTTCCACCATATATTTCACGAAATGGTATTGTACATCAATGTGCTTAGTCTTTGAATGATAAGCATGGTTATTTTCCAAAAATATTGCGTTTTGACTATCAAAATTCACCTTCATAGCTCCCTGCCCAAAACCGATTACTGAACAGAACCTTTGAAGCCATACCACTTCTTTGCTTCCATGATTGGCCGCTATGTATTCAAATTTTGTTGTCAACAAGGCTATAAATTCCCGTTGCTTACTCATCCAACTTATTTCTCCACCGAACATCTTGAAGACATATCCGTTGGTTGACCTTCGTCGATCTAGATCTCCAGCCTAGTCGGTGTCGACAAAGCCATGTACATGTACTTTATCACTGTCACCTCTAGTTCTTCCTTGGTAGCATATAACATAGTCCTTCGTGCCACACAAATACATGAATACTCTCTTGACAAATGTATAGTGTTCCTTTCTAGGTGTTAACATGTACCTTTTCAACACTCCCACTACATGGGAAATTTCTGGTCAAGTGCAGACCATCGCATACATAAAAATACCAACCACAATTGCATATGGAACACGTGCCATGTCCTTTATCTCTTCTTGTGTCTTTGGACACTATTCAACAGTAAGCCTTTCTTCCACTAGAATTGATATCTTCACCGGTTTGCAATCCTGCATGTTGAATCATTTCAGAATTGTTTCAATATACTTCGTCTAATTAAACCATAGCTTTATAGTTGCTTGATCTCTCTTAATCTCCATTCCTAGAATGAAGTTATCTGCACCAAGATCCTTCATGTCAAACTTGGAGGATAATTACTTCTTCACCTCCTTTATTACGTCCATGTTGTTTCAAATCAACAGCATGTCATCGATATACAAAGGTACATATATGAAACACCCACCTTCTTCCTTGGAATATATGCAGTGAGAAACTTTGCTTCTCACAAATACAAAACTAAGGATGTAAGTGTGAAACTTCTAGTACCACAACTTGGTCGATTTCTTTACACCATAAAGGGATCTTTTGATTTTGCACACCAACTCTTTATTTCCCTTTACTATAAATCCTTTAGTTTTTTTCATTTAGATTTCTTCTTCTAGGTCCCCATGTAGGAACAATGTCCTCACATCCATATGTTCTATCTCCATATTGAATGTTGCAGCCAGAGACATTTAGTACTCTAATGGAATTTAGTTTTGCAACAGGGGAAAAATCTCACCCAAGTCGACTCCCTTGACTTGGGAATATCCTTTCGCTACCAGTCGAGATTTGAACTTCCCGACTTGTCTTGCGACATTCATCTTCTTCATGAACACCCACTTGCTACTGATGGGCTTCCTTCCACTAGGTAACTTGACTAAATCCCATGTCTTATTTTTTTACAAGGATTCAATCTCTTTGACCATAGAGTCCTTCCGTAGTTTACCCTCTGTTGAGTCGACTGCCTCACTGACCAAGTTGGGATCATTGTCGATGGAAGTTAGTATGAATGGAGAAAAAAAGTCGGGAGAAATATACCTATCAACTGGTTTTATTATTCTTTCTGACCTCCTTACCACTGGAGTTAGTTTTCCACCTCTTCCTCAGATTCAGTTGACTCATATGAATCATCTTCTTCATTCCTTAGTTCAAACCACACTATATCAGGATTATTCTCAGTCTAAACAACTTCCTTAGGCTTAGATTTACCTCTGAATTATTTGAAGACCACATATCTATTGTCCATTGTTCTTCTTGATGCAAGATCCCATAGCTTATATTCTTTCATCCCTTATTTATATCCAATGAAAAAACATTTGGTTACCTTCTTGTCTAGCTTGCTCCTCTTTTCCTTGGGAACATGCAAAAATGAATCACAACCAAACACTTTGAGATGTGCCACCGAAGGCTTCTTACCCGACCATACCTCATTTGGAGTCATGTCGACTAGTGCCGACGAAGGATACATATTCACCATATATATTGCAGTCTTGAATGCCTCCGCCCATAATTCTTGTGCGAGACCAACACCATTGAGCATGCTCCTTGCCTTATCCATCAACGTTCTGTTCATTCTCTCAGAAACTCCATTTTGTTGTGGGGTATATGGTGTGGTATTTTGGCGTGCTATGCCACTCTTCTTATAGAAATGATCAAATTCCTTTCCACACAATTCACCACCATTTTCAGTTCTAAGAACTTTAATCCTCTTCTCTGTCTGGTTTCCCACAAGATATTTAAACTCCTTAAATCTCTCGAAAACCTTTGATTTATTCCTCAGGAAATATATCCATGTCTTCCTGGAAAAATCATCTATGAAGGAGACATAGTATAGGAATCCACCAACTGAAGGCACTGTAACTAGGAAAAACACATCACTATGCACTAGTTCTAGAATCTCATTTTCCCTTGTCGCTCCAGATGGGAATATCACCAGACTTTGTTTCCCATATATGCAATGTTCACAAAAGTCTACTTCTAAACCACATTCTGGAAAACCTTCAACCATACCTTTGCTTTACATAGCTTGAAGTCCTTTTTCTCCAATTTGTCCCATCCTCTCATGCCATATCCTGGTTGACTTGAGTTAATCATGTCTTGACGAGTCGATTTCGATCGAATTGGCTCGATTCGACTCGAGTTGTGTCGAAATCAAGTCGAGTCAAGTCGCAGTTGATTCAATTTCAGGAGAAAAGATGTTTTTTCATCCATTTGAGTCTACATTCCCTAACAACTTGTACATTGTACCAATCCAATCTTCTCTCATTAAGACCATCACACCTTTGACCATCTTGCATGAATCCTTCTAAAATAGAGTATACACGCCTGCATCAATCATCTTGCTGACATATATTGGGTTTATTTCCAAACCTGAAATGTGTAGCACACTTGGAAGGGTTCTTTTCCTCCCATCCTATAGTGTTAGTCGGACTCTTCCCCGTCTGACAATACTAGTTTTCGAGTCATCCCCCAAGAGCACATCACCCCCATCATATCATTCATATTGACATAACCATTCTTTATGTGGTGTCAAATGATAGGATGCTCCTGAGTCGATCAACCAAACATCTTGATCCGACTGTGTATTGTTCAACACCAGGTACACATCACCTCCCTTTTTCGAGGTCGTCTTTATCTCAGTCAACTTCTCGTCAGGTCCAACATTGCCTTATGTTTCCTTTGACTTACAATCCTTTTTATAATGCCCAAATTTACCATATTTCAAGCATCTTTGAGTCGACTGAACTAGGGATTTAGATATACCCTTCGAATTGAACTTTCTACCAAAGAATTTTCCTTTATCTATGTCTATCGGTCAACCTCTCACTACCAGAGCATCTTTGGTTGATCCTTCCATGTTCTTTCTTCTCATTTCTTATGACAGTAGAGAAGAAACTACGTCCTCTAGTGCTAATGTGGCTATATTACTCCCAATAGAAACAACTAAGATATCGCGGGAGTATGGAAAAGAACATAATAAGATGATACATTTCTCCTCATCAATGATCTTTATATCCATATATGATAACTGGCTTAACATGGTATTAAACACATTTAAATGCTCAGTGACCGAACTTCCATCACTCATCCTCAGAAGATATAGTTTCTTTCTGACAAACAACTTATTTACCAGAGATTTCGACAAGTATAATATTCCTATCTTGTCCCACATTTTCTTGGTTGAATCTTCACCCGAGACATTTAGCAACACTGAATCTGCAAGACAAATATGTATTGTACTTCTTTCCTTTCTTTCAAGTTTCTCCCATTCTTTCATTGACATGTCTGTCAACTGGGTACCTGGACAAACCGTTGTCCATTGTTCTCGATCCATATGAAGATATTCCATTTTAATCTTCCAAAACTCAAAATTATGGCCATTGCATATTTCTATCTCTATTATGGAACTTCTCACCATTCTTTACTATGATCATTAAATTTTTTTATGACTTACGACTCTTACTGTACCTAGGATTTAGTTCTCATATTCAAGATTGGAAAATCAAGATCTGATATACTCACCAAAGAATTACACCGCTCTGATAACTAACTTGTCAGGGAAGAACTAATATTTGATACCACATGTTAGGAAATGCAGGACACTTCCACACTAATCCTAGTAGAAGAGAAGAAGAATTTAATCAAGAAAGAAAATGACACAAGCAATCACACACTACACCGAGATATTAGTGTGGAAACCCTTAACTGGGAAAACCAACATTCCTTTGAGCGTTCTTCTCTTTTGTTGTCTTATTCATTCAAAATAAAAGGTTACATGTCTAACCTTGGTCCACACCTAAGACACAATCGACATCCTACCCTCTTGCACATGCAATAACAACCCTGTAGCCAATTCGACTTACATATACATGACCACCAACCTACAACTACACATGCATTCACTTGCATAAGTGTATTACAACATTAAATTACAACAACATCCTTTACACCATTACAACACGCCTCATTATAGGCTTTACAATAGGAAAACCCCTAAATATTGGCACCTAAAATAGGTTACAGATCTATGCATATCATTAGCTACAAATCCCGCAAATCCCAGGATTCTGTTACAACCGAATCCAGCTCAGGTTTACCAGTCGACCTTCATTCGGTCTCTAGTCGGTCATCTCATGTCCACACTTCGATCTCTTTTCAGTTGACTTCTCGTTGATATATTCGACTTCGAATTTACCCGGTCGAATTCCTCTACCTTCGACTTGCTGTCGATCTACCTCAACTTAGACTTGTTGTCGATCTACCTTGACTTTGACCGTCATTCAATTCACCTCGACTAGAATTTCACTGCAAAGAATATAAAAACCCAACATGATGCATGGCTACCTGGAGTGTTTTGTGGTGAAAAACTTGGTTGAGCTTGAGAGTGATTAGGGTGGGTGAGTGACTTGAGTGTCTTGGACCAAGTTTCCTTCTCCCTAGTTGCTACCTCATAACCCATCTTGGGGTGGCATCCACAAAGTATTTCCTACAGTTGGATGGGAAATTTCTCACCAACAACCAATTTCCTTATATTAACTTATTCAAATTCACAGATAAGTTGGTATTTTTCTTATATGTGAATTTGGAGGGGAAATCATGGAGAATGTATGATATTGCATGCTAATTTTGTAGAAATAGTTAGATGCATGTTTTTATGGAATTCAAACAACCTTAGATTCATTTGGCTTAAATTATCATTATGTATGATATCATATTGCATTTGAACCTAAGGGGAGATGACCATAATCCATTCAAATTGCATTTTTAGTCCCTCTTTTGTGAGTGTTTTTTAGATTGTTATTTTGTTGTTGTAGATATTTTATCTATTGTTGAATTTTGTGAAATTTTGTATCTTGGCACTCCAATTTCCTTCGGGTTTGTACAATTTCTTTGTCTTTCCTAATGCATATTTTGTTCAAATATCTAATTTTCCCTTCTAAATCATCATAACTTTGTTGTTGTGATACCTCGTCAGATTGGATTGCAACATTTTGCATATGGTATATATCATTTGATGAGAGAATTTCTATGCATGTCTCCATTGTGAAATCTTCTAATGTTATCTGCTTTTCCTCATAGGAGAATGCCAATTTTTTTTTTTT
>ML783661.1:16865-29503 GCA_009831015.1 Picea engelmannii
GAATCAGGCTCTTCCTATTAATTCAACAACTGTACATGGAGTTTCTTCACAGGCTCTCTCTTGGCTCTGCTCTCTCTTGCTCCTGTATGAATGAATGAGGATCTGAATAATGTTACAATGATACACGGGAGGGTGTCTATACTCCGTTTTCCCTCTCTAAAGCTAAAACTGTCTAATCTACAGTTAATTCCTATCTAACAGCATTAATTCACATAAATGCCTTCCTATCTACTAATACAATACAGCTGCGCTTGGCTTTGAATGCCTCATCCAAACAACGGCGCAACAATCTCCAAAGCATTTCAAAATGTGCGTGCTGGCACTGTCCAGCTGTAGGTTCTTTCTCTGTGTGTGCGGGCTTGCTTGATGGCGTGCAGATGCTCCTGCATCAGGCTTACCGTACGGCCATGAAAACAACCACTGGTTTCACACCATTCCATCTAGTCCATGGGGTTGAGGCCACTCTTCCCATTGAGTGCGAAATTCCTACCTTACACACCGCAATTGAGCTATTACCCAACACTGCTCCAATGGATCAGCGCTTGCTGAACTTATAGTCCCTTGATGAAGATCATCAATCTTCATTACAAAACAATGAGGCAGCCAAACAACGGTCAAAGGACACCTTTGATCGCCATGTCAACCTTTACTCATTTCACGAAGGTGACCTCATCCTTGCTTATGATATCGCTCATGATACCCTTGGTCATGGAAAATTCAGGTCACTATGGCATGGCCCCTACATTATCCAACATTGCCTCACAAAAGGCGCATACATCCTGGCCTCTCCCGGACGCCTCTCTCTCAAAGAACCCAACAACGGGTTATACTTAAAGAAATTTTATGCCTAAGCGTAGCCATTCTACTTTAGGTTATTTATTTTATAGTGTTTTTAATATTTTTCCATCCCTCACATCTAAACTATCATTTGTTCTATTGACAGATGCCTCCTCCACCAGCCTACCACATCAGTTACGCCGACGGTGCCAGCCATTGGACACAAAATCTTGCTTCGGCAGCTTGGGCCCTCTATACCCCCTCACATGAAATGCTCCACTCTAGTGGCATATGTTTGGGTTCAGCAACCAACAACCAAGCCGAATACACTACCATCATTGGCCTCCTCGCTGATGCCCAACATCATCGTATTCGTCACCTTAGCATCTTTCTCGACTCTCAACTAGTCATCCTCCAGCTCAACAATGTGTACCGCGTCCGCGATCCTTGCCTCTTTCGCAAGTACCTGCAAGTTAGACTTTTATCTCGACATTTTGATTTCATTACATTTACACATATTCCAAGACAATTTAATCAAATTAGAGATAACTTAGCTAACATTTTGTTAGATTGGCATATATCACATCAAGATACCTCTACACACACATAAAACTATCAAAAACCTGTCACAACATATACAGATTAGACATCATCAACACATTAAAAACCACATGTAAACATCACATAGACCCCAAAATGTATACTCATATATATATATAACTCGGTCCATAGTGCCATCAAAATGTTTACAAACAAATATACAAACATCCGCAGGCCAGTGAAGAACCTTGGTACAAAACTGGTGCCACTACACCAAAATGGGTTCACCAGCCTATATACAAAATAAAAAAATACATAGAGCGATACTCAAGGTGCCTCTAGAGCACCACCTCCTACCCCTCCCTCAGGCGGTGGTCCCCCACCCACTACTAGTCCCTCCGGACTGGGAGGTAACTGTCCAATCATCACAGCACCTGCTACTGTTGCTCGTCGCACCACAACCCGCCATGTCAACAGAACTCCTACACACTGCTCTAGGATTCCCTCATCCTAGATGCATGATCACATGCCCTCAAGCAAGCCCTGTAGAACCACCTCCAAGTGGTGGAGAATATCCTCAAAATCTCCCCCGGCCTCTGTCGAAGGAGCATGAGATGGCCCAGCACCTGGGTCATAAAAACGATGTCTCCTTGCTGCTCTCTCGTCATCAGCTGGTCTCGCCTCGGCATTCTCGTGCTGACATCTCTCTCCTTCCCATATCCCTCCCCGTGGCAGTCTCCCTGGCTCCTGGCGATATGGCACTCTCTTCATCTCAACCTCGCACCCACGAGGTCCCACATCTACACATATAAACAAGAAAACAATAATATCAACATATATACAAAATACACATGTCATGCTATCTCAAAAATCAACATATCAAACTCATAAACATACCTCGGTGATCAAACACCTCCCTTGGAGGTAACACCATATCCGGATCACCCTGGAAGTCAACACCAACGTATGGATACTGCAGTATAACCTGTGGCATATGTCGCCACACATGTGCCACCTCAGCTGTGAAAAAATGGCTGCCCTCACCACCACCATGGAGAACCAAAATTGTCGACCACCGCCTCAGTCGTGACTCTCGCACACCAAGAGCGCCCAATAAAATCCTAGGGTGCAACATAGGCACCCTCTCCAAAAACAAGGCCACCAATATGGACCCAAAGGCAAAGTCCCCTGAGTTTGTAGACCGACATCTGTCCAGCTGCCCTACCATCCTGGCATGTAGCGTCAATCCCCAGGCAAAGTGCTCCTCGGCCAGTGCCCTCCCCATAACCCTTAGCTGACCACCACTGATCCACTGAGTTGCAAGGGACCCATACACCCTCACAATCATCACTGCTACACAACGATGAGCTAGAGCATCCATCACCCTGATTCTCATGACGGAGCCCGACATATAGTTCTCCCTTGAACAGTACCTTCGACCCAAGGTCACTAACGACACGTCCGCCGGTAGGGGTGTTCCCCGAAAAATAAGCCCAATCAGAAAGTATATATCCTCCACCACAGTGAAGGCAATTCGCTCTCCCCACACCATAAAGCAATGCAGGTCCTCCACATCCGGATCAGAAACTGCAGGAGATACTCCTGCACCAGTATCAACGGGCACTCGAAGAACCTCAGCAACCCACAAGCTACCAAAGTGACATGAACCCCCGACTCCTCAATAGTCATGGCATCCCTCAGCTGGGACCAATACCACTCTCGCCAATAGACTGGAATCATGCAAAATGATCACCTACAACCACATAATACAGTCCTAGGTCATCCATATTGACCATAAAAAACATTAAAAAAGATAAGTTTTTCACCCGTCAGCCTTGCCCATAAGGCGCGACTGTTTAACCCACAGGCGCACACATATGCGTAGTTTTTTAACCCATAGGTGCACCCATATGCATGCTTGTTTACCCCACAGGCATGCCTATCCATCCCACAGGCGCAAAAACATGTGTGCCTGCCCACCATATAGGGGCACCTCCATGCACCCCTGTCACGAACACAGGCACACATCACAGCACACCTGTCCAATACACAGCCGCGCACCCATGCGCAGCTGTGTAGCAAACAGGAACGCATATCATGCATGCCTTTGTCCCCCCTAAGGATGCCCCATGCATGACTATCTGGATAACAGGCATGCACCTGTGCGTGCATATTTCTGGATCGCTCGTGCACTAGGGGGTCCACACCCATAAAACCCCTTGTACGGCCCTCCATATAGACCCTGCCCATAAATGGAACACATACTTCTATGCAGGACGACAAGACTACTAACCTGAATCTTGTTGGTCTTGAATAGACTACCTTATTCTCCCCAAATCTCCAAATCTCCTCTGAATACCTCTCGTCTAGTCACTTTCGCAGCAAGTACAAATGAGGTGGCAATGTGGGCCCTACAACTATATATAGGCCTTTCTGCCAAACTTCCAATCACCATTCTGGGAGCTCCAGGTGTCCGTTTCTTGATCTGTCTTTAGCCATAGGATCAACATCCCATCATCTACATCAAGATAGTTCCCACGCTAGATTTTATCCTTAGCCCCCAGGGCACCATTTTTTCATAGACCGTCCAGGTACGCATGCTCATGTTCACAATTATCAAATAAATACTTGTATGTTCAATTCTCTTCAGATATTGTTCACGTCGGGTATTTGGTTTTCATGTGTGCAGGTACTTAGTCATCATACATCAACGCAACCCCTTCAGGTATATAATTAGCATTGGCATGTAATCATTCCCTCTGAATCTCAATTGCATCTCCAGTCACACCCTCTGACATTTGCCTCTAGGATCCCCATCTCCGACTCTGCAGTACCAACACCTCCATTGCCTCTCAGGTACTGTCACCTGGTAGTACTCTCCCCCGCATGATTTGTCCCATTCATAGCACCCTTTTTTATTTTGACACTCATTCTGGTTTGTTTCAACCCTTTAGGGATGGGAGTCCTGATGGTCTTACATCATGTCGTGAATCAGCCACATACTCCTTCTCCTCATTTTTCTATCTTTCCCAATGGACTCCCAGATTATCTCTTCAAGGTTCTATTTTGACTGCACCTCTGTAGTATCCTGAACCCTCCATTTCATCCACAATCAGTTTTCCCATCTGCAAATTTCCCTCCATTTCATCTACCTCATACAGAAACCCACCCATGGGCCCCCCACCCTCCACCAATTCTTCGAGCAAATTGTGCCCTAACCGACCCAACCATATTGCATTGGGGCACCCGTTTCTGTATTTGTACACTCATCCCAAATTATTCTTTATTTATTTGGTACATTGTAAAAAGCCTTTGTTTCCATCATTTACATATATTTTTGTCGTCACCTTTGACGACCTTCTGCCCTTTTTGGCAAACGCAACCCATGTCGCCCTTGGTTGGGGCACTCCTTATCATCTACCCTTGTTGACATTGCCCATATACTCTGAGTATCCCATAGGCCACTTACCTCTACCCTCTGAGTTTGTTCACTTTGTCCCACCTCTGGAACAACTTATCCCATGTCTTGTTGTCCCCCTAACACTTGACCTAGTTGAACGGTTGTGGCCACTTATACTTCACACATACCCCCAACCAAGGGAAGTCTTGAGTCTCCATACATCTTGATTTCATCCATGTACCTCCTCAGTTCCTAACCTCACCTAGTATATTTCCTGAAGCCCTTTGCTTCTCAGAGTCACGTCCCTCTTTTTGTCGACATCAACATAGTTTCCAGAAGGGAGACAGTATCTTGATTCTCATTACCTTTCCAATGAGAGGTCACAGATGGAACATGAAGAACCACAATTGCTCCCTGCTGTCATTGACCCCTGTAACATTTGACTTCAACACTTTCTCATGTTACAGTGGGTCTTACTTTGTGACTATTGCAGTTTTTTCTTATATTTGTCGAAGACCTCTGAACTTGGTTGGGCTATCGATGCCTACAAAATCCATGATATTTCTTACAGATGTCACTGCCTACAGTTCAAAGTATGTTCCTCCACAGAATTGTCTTCTTCCTTTATCTTGACCACCCCCGAGGGTGCTGCAGTTGTCTACATCAACACACCATTCCTTTTTGAGTTACATGACATGAGCATGGGGCATGCCCGCCTCGTTTGTACACAGTTTATTTTTACACACCTTATGGAAGGTTGGGTTCTACAGGTTCCCTTTTCCCTCCAACAGGTAACTCTTGACAATACCACTATTGCTCTCTCTTACAACAAAACTCTCAGTAGAAGAAACATTAATGAATTTTGGCTATATGTATGCTCCTAACCTCATCCATCAGGGGGCATCTGTTATCACTGAAATTTCATCCACAAATGGTTACAAGAATCCATCATCGTCAAAGATTTATGAGGTCACCCATGGATCAAAACTACCACAAAAGAATTTCCAAAAGGTCCAAAACTATACAACCAGTGATAAAATTAAAGCGTGCTATGACTACATAGGGCACGCGTGCATATGCGCAAAACAGAAACGTGGGAAAAGCACACATGCACCCGATGCGTGATTGTGGTCACTAAAAGCCACGCACATATGAGAACGGTGCATTTATGAGATTGGTCGGCCTCCCACCCACTTC
Organism: Picea engelmannii; assembly: GCA_009831015.1. Lineage (NCBI taxonomy): Eukaryota > Viridiplantae > Streptophyta > Pinopsida > Pinales > Pinaceae > Picea > Picea engelmannii. Next base: position 22,780 of record ML783661.1, read on the forward strand.
TGGTTCAACTTCCAAGTCGATTTGACACTCAAATCTCGACTGGATCTGACTGGGTGGCTGGTCAAAGACCTAAAAATACCCTAATTAGCCTCTTTTCACACTACAAGCTAGTTGCACAATACCTCAAAGAGGTGCTATAAAACAAGACCATGGGTGCACTTCATTTTCAAGGAATTCAATAGAAAAGTTATGCTGCTACTATTTTCTTGAGGAATCCTCTATTCTCATCAAGAGTATACTAGCACCATTACATTGGACAATCCATCTCACCCCTTGAGTGGATTAGCTTGGAATTCTTTCACCATTTTCATTCAAAGTTGTAAGAAGAGCTTATTTGTGTGGGTGCAATAGCCCTCCCTTGGAGGAAGGGACCCATATTCCTCTTTCTTCTTGGTGTTTTCTTTCACTGATATAAACCTTACCATTGGTGACATGAGTCTTATTGTTTTTTTTGTTCTTATGTCCCTATGCTCACTAGTTTAGTTGTTATTTTATTTCTTAGTTTAATTCTTAGTTGTTCTTTTATATTTCCTTCTCTAACCCTTTCCCTTACAACTGTCCTTCTTAGCTAACCCAACTAAGCTTGCAAGCACCTATGTTTTGCTAATCTAGGTGGCAAAAGAGGCGCAACAGATTGGCGATTCCACTGGGGAAAGGTATCAATTTCCTACCCCATTTGGATTTTTATAGATCTTCTTTTGGTTTATTTAACCTGCAGGTGCATTAACTGGCCCAAGACGACCTGTAAAACATCCAATTCCAAGTTGAATTGAGAGAATTCCATCCATAATTTTCTTCATGATCATGTGTCTGTTGTGTGCAGGTTTATTGACCCACAGACACACACATGCGCCTAAGTCAGAGTGTTTTTCTACGAACCTATGCCCAAAATCTCGTTTCAGTCTACGCACAGGTGCTCAATGTGCCTCTGTCTACACTGAGACCCATGCATCTGTGCAAAAAATTACACATTGTAAGGTTTTTGCGATTTGGGGAAGGCCCCTAGCCTTCTTAAAAGTGATTTCATGCATGTTGTAAGCTGCACCACACTTAGTTCCCTCTTCATATAAAGGGATTAGTTAAAACACATAGGAACTTAGGGGGTTTAAAATCATTATTTCCTCTTTTGCTTTCCTTTTGCCACATGGATGGCTTGCTTTGACTAAAAGTATAAGTTTGTAATCACATAAAACTTGCATTGGGACTAGAAGTTGGATAACAATCGCTTAGTATGCTCTTCTCTCGCGCTTCTAAGCGACCTTGAGAATCAGAAAAAGATTGTAGGATGATTTCATCTCCCTTAAAAAGACTAAAACATTTCGGAGAGGACAACAACCCCTCTTGGGACTCCTCTTAGTTTATTTTTCAAACACATCTTAAGATTGTAACGGGCCCATACATGCCCACATGATACAAAGATAGGATAGTGTTGAAATTTACTTTCTTAGATTAAAACACTAGGGAAGTTTAAAGGTTTTGTAACGGACCCATACATGCCCACATGATCACAATCTAGGATAGTTTCAAATCTTTTCTTAGATTAAATCACAATAGGGAGTTAAAGGAATAGTAAAGGACCCACATGTCCACATGTTAGTTTCCTAGGGAATTTTGAATTACACAAGGTTGTACCGAAGGCATTTAGTTAATTAGGTAATCAACACTTGTAAGGACCAAGCGAAGTCCACATGCAGGAAGGTGACACCTAATTCATTAAAACAATGGCACACTTTCACTCATTCACACACAAAAGTTACTTGTCACTCACATAGTTTTTTTTTCTTGAAATGTGGAGGTCAAAGTAAGTTTCCTCCAAAGGGATTCCAAAACACACCACCCTTTTCTTGACGAAACTATCCACTCCCATTTAATTTCAACGAGGTTGGTTCACACCCCCAATCTCTCAAACAAACCACATCTAAAAAATTTCTTAAATCTCACTAAGTTTTCCTCCACAGGAGGTGCCAAAATAAATTTTTTAGTCTAGGTAGTATTTCGGGGATAGGCATCCAAATAACTCCCCATTATCTGGTTCTCACATTGTCAAAAAAATAGAAGCTGTCAAATAGGGAACTGAAAATCCTCCAAGTCAAGTGTTCCTAACACCATAAGGCAGGTAGATACCCATGAAGGGTTGAAGGCTGAGGTCCAGTTGTTCTATGTGTCCCCCCTTGAGGCACCCACCTCTTGGACGGGATCCATCCCGTGACCCATTTCTTAGGCCAAAAATCTAAATGTCACACTTTGACCGAGGTACCTAGTGACCAAATTTTAGGACATCTACCTAGGTGGAAATTGTGGGCTGAAATTGCACCTTGATTGGATTTTCTGTGGCTATTGGGAAATATCGCCAGCTCTTTCAGGATATGCCCCGTTTACCCCTCATTATAACTGATTATTTCATCCTTCACTAGTTTCTCCTCCAGTGACTTCAGACCCCACTATTGAGTACTATTGGAAGGTCCAGTGCTATTTGAGAGGAAGGACATTACGTCTTTTAGGACATGAGCATTTGTTTTGTTTGATTCCCCATGTGGAAAAAACCCACTTATCCACATATATGCTTTTTTTTTAAAACACTTTATGTATGATGCACTTCTCATTACATTTTGATTTAGATATATATATTGTGTAAAGTTCAAAATTTGCAACAAAGGCTCTGGTTTATTTTCTCTCATCACAATTTGCACACATCCACTCAGCTAGTCGGACATCATAGGGGACCCTCAGAACCCCCGTCATTCCATACGCTTGCTAAACCTCCCTTCTATTTTAGGGGGAGTTCCTAGTCTTTCCAACTCATCGACACCACCTTCACACACTTCGGTGAGTGCCATTGTCTTAGGATCAACTTTTCTTGGCTCCACATTACATGGGTCCACTTCCCAAGTCCCTCCGTCCACTCCCTCTCCTTTACATGGAAGCGGGGGGGCAAATTCCTCTCAAGGAGTAAGTACCAACCCACCTAGGCCCCCTCAAGGGTCAGGTTCACATAACACTCACACCATGGATGGAACTAATCCTCCACCCCCACTAGAGATGCCATATTTGGCCTCTCTTAACATACGAGATCTAAGAAAACTCACAAATAATCCTATATTGCATGACCCCACATGGCATGTGATGCCTACCAAACTACCTTCAGACATCCCCAAATTTGAAGAAAAGCCAGGAGATGACCCTTCCAACCATGTCATGACTTTCCACCTATGGTGCTCTTCCAACAACATTATGGATGATTCCATCAGACTACAATTATTTCAATGTACACACACTGGCCCATCAGCCAAATGGTATGTAGATGAAAAATCGGGGTCCCATGCAACTTTCGAGTCCTTAGCCAAAGAATTTTTTACCTTCTTCCAATTACCAATCTGCCACGACAATGGTCTTGAACTACTCTCTAATTTCAAGCAAACCTCAGCCAGACATATTGTTGATCACATTCATGAGTGGCGTAGATGATGTAGTTTGTGCAAAGCTTAAACCACCAAACAACAGTGTCTTGACTGGTTTCTCAGATCACTTGTCTCTCTCCTCGATAAAGATGTAGCTTCCACCTTCCCTCAATCAGAAGAATAAGCCATTAGTAAGGCTCAAAAATATGACCTCATCTATTCACAATCAGGGTACTTATACATAGTACTTCCTAATCTCCCAAAACCCATGCCATTCGGTCAAGACAAACCCAGGATGTCTCACTCAACAGATAGATTGATTGGTAATACCACACACCACAGTCCTCAACCCCAACCACTACCAATGTATGGCACACCTCAATATCCGTCGACATATGGGGGAACCCCTTATTACCCCCCACCCCCTTATCAAAAACCATACCCTGTTGCTATTCCTCCACCCATTAGTGGGCCACCTCTGGCACCCCCAATACACCCACCTATCCAAATAAATTCTGGTACCCCCTCTACCTCAGCTTATACTCTAAGTACTAGCGAAAGTGCCATGCCTTCCTATGTACCTTACAGATCACAACTCCCACAGAATCCGTACTTTCCATTCCCTAGTCCTCCATAGCCCATGGCACCCCCACACCCTCACGCTGGGGTGAATTTTTTTCAACCCTCTCCCATTCAGCAATATCAAAATTTTGAACAGCTGAATATGGAAAATCTGACTCATCCGTTGAATAATTCCAAAAAGAAAGGAAGAAATAGGAACAATAACAACCCAAGTCAAGGCGGGAATCAACACCAACACAACCAACCTACTGGGGGCAACCAAAACCAAGGGAATCAGAACTCCCAGGGGGGCAATAACAATACTATTAAAACCACCTTCCATTGTTCCCTTTGCAGTGAGTTCGGTTCATTATACTCATCATTGTCGCCAAATTGCTGATCTTAAACGACTGAAAGACTTAGGCAATCTACCACATTCTCCAGCACCACCTGCCCCTCAGGAAGCCCCACAACAATACGTGCAACAACTCCCCCCCAACCGTGCTGCAGAATCCCATTCCACACCAAGGTGTGATGAACACCCAACAAGACACACAGCATACCCCACCACAGTTGGGATAGTACCTCAATCCAAACATTCCCACAAATTGTACTATCATCCTCACCAATGAGGAAGACATCCTTCTGCAAATACATAGTCGTCAATATCGTGCACCCGCTGAGTCTCTTACCATTCCCCCAGAAACAATCCCCGCACCAACAAGACCCCCATTGGTGATTTCTCACCCTAATGCTAAAACACCTCTTAGCATTCCTCGCATCCCATTGCGCAGGAATGTCCACAAACCCTAGGCTAGGGTAGCTCATAATTACAGTTTGGTCGATGACTTAGCACAATCCTCAGCGGCCATGTATATCTCATAAGTCCTTCAAACTTGTCCCACTCAGTAGAAATCATTACTTTCCAACTAGGGGGAAATCAACTCTGTAGATACTCAACTCATCACATTTGATCTCGACAGCAGAGAACCTTGCCTTCTCGCTTTGATCACTTTTCAAATCCCAGTAAAAATTCGGAACATTACAGTTCATCGGTGCATCATCGATGAAGGTGCATACACATGCATTATGTCCAAATATGTATGGCAGAAACTTGGTTCCCCCAAACTCATACCATATTCCATTACCATAAGATCTTATGACGGACAACCATCCTCTCCTGAAGGGCTCTTCCAAAATGTCCCCGTAGAACTCGGGGGCAAGACCATTCTCATCGACATTGAAGTTATCGATGCTCCACTCGATTATAATATCATGTTCGGTCATAGCTAAATGTATGTTATGAAGGCAGTTGCCTCTTCCATCTTTCGAACGATGATGTTCCCCCATAAAGGGAAGGTCATTACCATTGACCAAGTCTCACATTACAAGCCTAACCCTTCTGCCAACATCGATAACATTCTCCCTCTCATCCACATGAGTCATGATGCACACGCACTCATCAAAATGGGTCCGAGAATTTTCAAAGACCCATCATTGTTAGGAACTTACCATGGTGCACCACTGCTCCTTCATCCTTCCAATCAAGTATGCGTCGTATCATCCAACAGAACTGACATAGAGGATACCCTTCCTCCTAGGGAGGCTTCTATCATATCTGACGTCCCACTAGTCGCAGAGCTCCCCCTCACGAGCCTCCTGCAAACTCGTCAACTCCACCAGTCCACGATTTCACCTCTCCTCAAGGCCATATTCTAGTTTGGGAGATAGTTCCCCAAGCCATTACTCAAATCCCCTTCTTATACCCTCCACATGGCGTACAAGCTTTCCAAGTAGCCACAATGCTTACGCTCCCTAATATGGTGTTAGCAATTCCAGTTTGGTATTTACATCCACCAGAGATGGTCCCTCAACCATCCATTCCCACCCAAATGGAAGGAATCCCAATGACGATTCCCATACTCACTCCCACCATATCCTCTACACCCCCACTCACTACCCTCCCTGCCACAGCTGGGGGCAGGCGAAAGAAGAAGGATCCCACAGCTCCACTTCCCCCTGTTACACATTATTTTTGTCATTCCTATGATCGTTAATGATGTAAACCTATATGTTTCCTTCAGAGGGGTCATAGTGGCCTGAGTTCCTAAAGAGAGAAGGGAGAAGAACTTTTCCTGAGAAAAGAAGTTGCATTTTCCTATGTAAAAACCTTATAAAAAAGAATGTTCGCAGGTTGCTATATAAGCAGGGTGCGAGAATGACCCATTCTCACAGGTTGCACTATAGCCAGGGTGTGAGGTGTTCGCAGGTTGCTCTATAGCTAGGGTCTGAGAATGCCATCACGTGGGAAAAATGAGCGTTTTCTCGAATATTCTAGAAGGAGAAACTTCTATGGTGAGGTGGCATCCGAATGGTTTGGATCTTACTCTCTTTCATGATTTAGTGGGATCATCCTAACCTCCTCACCTTATCCTCTTCAATTTATAAAAGGAGAGGAGTTCTCATGGAGAAAGTTAGCTTGAGCTTGGGTGAGCTTTTGTTGGTTATTGAGTTTGTTAGCTTTGGCTTGGTTAGAGTGGCTTTGAGATTTGCTTTGTCAAGATAGATTGTGAGTAGCTATCAGATCTATGCTTTCAGAATCCTTGGAGAAAGAAGTGTGTTGGGAATGAAGGACAGTTGGAAGGGACCTTATGACATCAAGGCAATGGTTGTAATCTCTCTTTCACATTTAATATGATACAGTAATATGATTCTTTCCTATAAATCTTGTTGTGTTTTATTGTATGATTCCTTGATCACATACA
>ML783661.1:44447-56922 GCA_009831015.1 Picea engelmannii
AATGATAGGGATTTTTGGCACACATCATCAAATTCGAATTCCACTTTCAAAGGAGCAGATCAAAGAGCCTTGGAAGGCTAGGCTACACTTCATCAACTTTCAATTAATGTTTGAAGACCAAAAGATAGAGGTTGACCTCATCTCGAGGATCTCTCCTTATCTTTTGTGAATTAGTTTTGACTTTCTATTTTTAGAATATCAGATCCATTGTTTTAGGATCTGAAACTGATTGTAAGAGGATATAAAGCCAAAGACATTTGGAGTTCTAAAGGTTCGATTCTGGATACAGTAATGCTCTTTGTACTTAGACTTTTCATTTGCTAATACAGATCACAGGTTTCTTTCCATTTTGGTGGCAGTTTTCCATATTTATTCTTCACTGTTATATTGTTGTCAAACCTTGAATAGCTGTTATCCTATTGTTTGGTTCATGACATTATAATCAGTCTCTTTAGTTGTTTATTAGGCCCTGCTTTGCACTGGTTTATGAGCAATCTTTTCTTCATCCACTGAAAGCTATCTTACTGTTTAACCAATCTTGGAGAGCACTGTCTATTTGTTTATCACTTTGATGTCTGAATGCCATAAGTTGAATTGAGTTATCCCATTGATCCACCTTTACAAAATACAAAAACATTAATTTCTTAAGTTACCAAGCACCTTTGGTCTGCAACCACAAAGGGTTTCTTGGAGTGATAACACCACCAATTCCACTGTGACGAGGACATACTCGAAGAGTTAAACACCCCCGACTACCCATGGGATGCACTACACCACGGAGCTCTCTTCTTTCCACAGGAAGCCTCCACGCCTCCTATACAACACCCCATATACGCGGTTGAAAACAAAGGATTTTATCCCATTAGGGCATATCGACTGGTTCAACAACCCCATTCCTGCCCCTGATGATTTTGAAGAAGGCAACATGGCCAACATTTCCCTGACCATCAAAATCAATATTTCCATCAAAGATGGAGTCGTCGAGGAAATCACCATTGGCACCACATGCACTCTTCAAGAAATCACCGCCTACAAATCCCTCTTCCAGGAATATCAAGATATTTTTGCCTGGTCATATAGATAAATGCCTGGCCTTGATCCCTCTATCGTCGCACATCGCATCGACACCTGGCCTAACATTACACCAGTTCATCAAAAATGGGGACCGCTACACCCATCCAAACCAGCGGCCATCAAAGCCAAGATTGATAAATTATGCATGGCTGGGTTCATCTACCCCATCACCTATACATCATGGGTTTCCAAACCTGTACCCGTTAACAAAAAACAAGGCACTATATGCGTCTGCACGGACTTTCGCGATCTCAATCACGCATGTCCCAAAGACAACTTTCCAACACCTTTCATCGATCAAATTATCGACGACTGCATAGGCCATGAGGTTCTATCCTTCATGAATGGTTTCTCTGGTTATAATCAAGTCCAAATCCACCCAGTCGATCAATACAAAAATTCATTCACTGCCCCTTGGGTTACTTTTGCATATTGTGTCATGCCTTTTGTCTTAAAGAATGTTGGTGCAACATTCCAACGGGCTATGACATACATTTTTCACGACCTAGCTCATATCATCCTTGCATACTTGGATGAAATCACAGCTCGATCCAAGAAATGCACCCAACATCTTGATGATTTACGGATCATCTTCCAATGGTCTCGTCAGTACAACATTCGCTTGAACCCCCTCAAGTGCGTGTTCTGCATCACTGCAGGGTGCCTCCTCGGATTCATTGTTTCCCAAAGCGGTATTACCGTGGAAGCCCTCAAAGTCCAAGCCATCACAAAAATTCCACCTCCTGATAATTTACGTGAACTCCAGAGCCTACAAGGAAAAGATAACTTTCTATGGCGATTTGTCCCAGACTACGCCACTCGAGCACATGGTTTCCTTCGCTTACTACACCACAACATCCCATTTCACTGGGATGAACATGCCCAAAAAGAACTTGACGATCTTAAAAAAGCATTGTCCAACACCCCCTTAATTAGTTCACTTGACTATAATCGCGACTATATCCTCTACATATCAGCATCATCTATCTCAGTAGCAGGAATTCTCGTTCAAATCAGCGATGACGATTGTGAGCATGTCATTTACTACATTAGTAAAAACCTCTCAGGGCCAACCCTGAAGTATAAACACAAAGAGAAACTAGCCCTTGCAGTCGTCCTCATAGTCCAGAAACTACGTCATTACATTCTACTTCGCACGACTAAGGTCATAGCAGATTCCAACCCTATGAAATACTTGCTCAGCCGTCGGCAAATTAATGGCAAATTTGCCCGATGGATCATTATCCTTCAGGAGTACGATATTGAATTTTCAACACCCAACAGAAAGAAATCTCTCGTCCTCACCAAACTTGTCACGACCTTCCCCTCTAATACTACCAGTTCCCCCATCAATACTGACTTCCCCAACGAACATCTCTTTTCCATCACTTCAAATGATCCTTGGTATGGTGACCTCCTCATCTACCTCCGAACCTAAAAGTTCGGTAACCACCTCTCATGAGATGATCATCATCGTATTCGCCACCATTCCCCCCGCTATCTCCTCATCGGAGATATCTTATATCGATGAGGGGTCAACACCATACTTCATCGATGCTTGACTATTGACACGGCCGATATCAACCATACCCGGTCCATCCTAAAAAGACCGCGACCATTAAGGCAAAATTCAAAAAATTATTGAAATCTGGCTTCCTTTATCTTGTCCCTTGACAGAATGGGTTTTGAACAATGTTTCGGTCACTAATAAGCAAGGGACCATTCATGTCTATGTTGATTATAGGGATCTCAATAAGGCTAGTCTGAAAGACAACTACCCTACTCCCTTCATCGACCAGATTATTGCTAATTTCACTGGTAGCATAATTTTCTCTTTTATGGATGGTTTCTCAGGGTATAACCAGATTGACATTTTACTTGTTGATCAGCATAAGAAAACCTTCATCTTCCCGTGGGGAACTATCTCCTATCAGAAACTACCATTTGGCCTTAAAAATGTTGGTGCTACATTCCAACAAGCCATTTCATATTCTTTCCACGATATCAAACATATGGTGGAACCTTACCTCGATTAATTACTTGCCCACTCATCCAGTCAATCGAACCATTTTGGTCATCTACAGGCGATTTTTCTTCGATGTCGGTTCTACCGTATTCATTTGAACCCACATAAATTTAGTTTTGTTGTCGAATCAGGTCGACTCCTTGGCTTTGTTGTCTCCAAGGATGAGATTCAAGTGGATCCCTTAAATATTAGAGCTATCTTTGCTTTACCTGCACCTAATAATCTGACACAAATCCAAAGTTTGCAGGGGAAAGAAAACTTTCTTCGTTGTTTCATGTGTAACTACGTTGATATTACCAAAGGATTTATGTGATTGTTGCAAAAAGACACCCATTTCATATGGGATGACACTGCTCAATGATATTTTGCTGCTCTTAAGCATGCATTGACCAATGCACCTATGTTGCATCCTTGGAATTATACACAGGATTACATCCTTTACTTAACATCCTCTACTTCCACTATCACTATGGTGTTAGTTCAGGAGGACCCTATCGGTGAGTAACACGTGATATATTATTTGAGCAAAAGGCTATCTAGTCTTGAGCTCTGATATTCACATGTTGAAAAGTTGTCTCTACTAACCATCATTGTTGTCCAAAGATTCTGTCACTATATTTTTCTACGCACCACTACAGTTATCGCGAAATCAAACCCCATGTATCACATTTTAACAATATTCTAAATGGATCGTCATCCTTCAAGAGTTCGATCTCGAGTTTGTTAAGTCCAATGCTAAAAAATATTTGGTGTTTGCGGATCTTATCTGGGACTTTCCCCCTGCTGATGAAGATACTGAACTCAAATATTATCTCCCTGATGAGACTATGTTCCTCATCAGCATGTTTGACCCTTGGTATGCATATAGCCTTCTTTATCTCCAGACCCAACATTTTCAGCCCGATATCTCTCGTGAAGAGTGTCATCATATCTGCCATCATTCTCATCACTATTTTATCGTCGGTGATACCTTGTATCCCCATGGTATTGATACTATCCTACGATGATGTTTGACTCATGAAGAGGTTGAACGCGTCCTCAATGACTGTCACTTTAGAGCCTATGGCGGTCACCTTTTTGGGATGGCTACAACCTAGAAAATTTTACATCCTGGTTACTTTTGGCCCTCCATGTTCAAACATTGTATCGAGGCCGTCAAAAAGTACCCACCCTGCCAAGTTTTTCAAAACAAGGCACACACCCACCCTGCTCCGCTGCATCCCATTCTTTCCATCGGCACCTTTTCCAAATGGGGCATTGATTTCATGAAGTGTAAGCCTACCTCAACCGGGGGGCACGATTATATAATTGTCACCGTCGATTATTTTATAAAATGGGCTGAGGCTATGCCTACCTATCTGAATGATGTTCGTACTACAACTCTTTTATTTTTTAACCACATCATCACTCATTTTGGTGTTCCACACGCCATTGTCACTGATCATGGTTCACACTTTCATAACCAGATGATGAGTGAGTTGCATGCCAAGTTGGGTTTTTTCCATGAGAACTCATCCCCCTATTATCCTCAAGCTAATGGATAAGTTGAAGCTATCAACAAGGTCCTTAAAACCATGATCCAATGGATTCTAGGGGGAAAAAAGACATCTTGTCACTTACAAATTTTCTTCGCTCTCAGGGTTTATCAAACCTCAGTAAAAAATTCTATTGGATTCACTCCCTTCCAGCTAGTATATGGCATAGAAGATTTTTACCAATCAAGTGCAAAATTCCCTCTCTGAAACTCAAAGTAGAACTCTTGCCCCACACTTCTGATGAAGAAGAATGTTTCTTACACTTGACTAGGTTGGATGAAACACGTCATGGTGCTGCTCTCGTTAACGAGATGTATGAAAAGTGAATCAATAATCAATATGAAAAATCTGTCCATCCTTGTGCTTTTGCAGAAGGAGACCTAGTCCTCGTTTATGACCAGGCTCATGATAAGTTAGGGATAGGGAAGTTAGAACCTCTATGGCATGGTCCTTACATTGTGAAACATGTTCTACATAAAGGCACCTACAATCTAGTTGACTACGATGGAATCTCCTTAGGCGAGCCTCAGAACGGGATTTACCTTAAGAAGTACTATGCATATGAAATCTAGCATATGTTCTTTGTACACTATTGTATTTTTAGTTTGGTGTGTCTTTTTCTTTTGCGTGCTCAAATTTTTTCATTAGCCACTTAAATTGTGTCTTGTGTTTTCATGCACAGATGCCACCTTCCTTTCCTATATTTGTCGGGTTTGCAAATGGCACTAGTCGACACACCCAGAACGTTGCTTCTGCAGCTTGGGTCATTTACCACTCTGACGAGTTGGTGAGTTTCAGAGGTATTTGCTTAGGATCAACAACTAACAACATGGCAGAATATCATGCTATCATTGGACTTTTAATCGAAGCCTCCTCCCTAGGCGTTTCTGACATGATCGTCAACCTAGACTCCCAACTCGCGGTCTGTCAACTTAATCGAATCTACACTATTTGCAATCCTATCCTACTAAGTCTCCACTTACAAGTTCATCATCTTGAATGAATTTTTGATTTTATTGAATACAGACACATACCAAGAGAACTCAATACCATTTCAGATTCGTTATCTAATTACATCATGGATAGGTATCCCGCACATAGATAAGTTTTCATAAAGGAAATAAATCACATCACATATCATCATGTAAATTAAACACATCACATAAAAGTCATCATTATTTGCAAATCATTTGGCACTGTAAAAACTCGAAAATGTATATATATATGGCGTGACTGAAAATGTTTGATTACAAAAAAAAAGGTACATAGAAGGGAAAAATGTTGGGTCCTCGTGCCCATAACATCGTCATAAAGACTATAGAAAAAAAATCATAAGTGAGGTCCTAGTCCTCCTGCATCACACTGTGCTCCGAGTAGCACATCACCACATGGGCTACTCATCTCACTAAAGAGTTAATACTTTCAGGAAATATTAATGTGTGTCTCTGCAAGTGCAAGGGTATGTTCTCCCTCTCAAGGGGAGGAATACCTGTCGTAAGACCACGAAGGTTTGTCTCCACCTCTTGGAGACCCCCTGCTGCTACTACTACCTGAGCATCCTCGTGGTGCCCCAATGTTAGTATCTCTACCAAACGTGTTGCTCCCTTATCTTCATGATGAAACGATACATCCGTTAGAAAATCTCCTATGTACCCAAAAAAATAATATAAGTTTAAAATAAAATAAACACACACTTGACAAGATATTTTTTGGTTTCTTACCTGATGCATCCCAATCCACCCCATCTGGAAGGACCAAGTCCATGCTTCCCTGGAAATCCACTCCGGCATATGGAAAATCTTCTATCACGATAAATTGATGTCCCATCCAAGTGAAGAAATCACCGGTGAATTTGAACTCTGAATCTGAGCCTAGTCTCAGAGACAAGTTAGTCCATCACTCCATACGTGGTTCTCCCACTGGCCATACTGCTAATTCAATTTGAGGTTTCATCATAGGAATGTGTTCTAAGAATAATGAAACCAAGAATGAACCATACCTGAAATGCTTCTGCTTCCCTTCTCTGTATCTCATAATCTGCTCCTTCACATTCTGAAGGAACCCCGCACTCCAGTTAAACAGTGTTGGCTCTAGACACTGTAAACCATAGGAAACCTATGATCTTGAAACTAGGTGTGCATTGGTAATTCCCTCTATACTCATAATGGAAAACAGAATGGACCGAAGAGGTAGGTCTCTGATATATTTGATTACGATTCTGCCACCCACTAGTCTTGCTCCTGGGACACAATGGTTTGCCAGGTACTCATCCACAGGCACAAGAAGTTCCCTTTGTCTAGATAAAACTACGACAGCCTCTATTTTCGAGAGGTTGGTCAGGAAGTATACATATTCCAAATCGATGGTGAGAAGTTGTGTTCCAATTTGTAACCCTTGTTCTGCGACGTTCCATAGCCCGATCATATGCTCGAGAAGAAGAATCTCTTTCTTCATTTTTTGCATTTTGAAGAACTTGAGGAGACCACAATTCCTCAATGCATCCCATGCTCGGGGAATTTGCAAGGAAGACACATCATTGATCTCATTCTCTCTTTCTTTCCACTCGATCATGATTATTGTCGAAGTTACCTGCAATCATCAACAACCAAAATTCATTAATTACATTTTTTCGACGATTTTTGGGTAATTAAAAAATTTTCAAAAATTTGTTTGCATTGTCTATGAGGCCAATGCCCCTCTCATATGCATATCAGTGCACCAATGTATCCCTACAACAACCATCAAGGCACTTTAAAAATCAAAACGCACACCATTCACGATTTGAGAAAATGTTGGCAGTTTTGGGCAATTTTTCTTATGTTTTTGGGCAATGCCCTCTCCACCACTACACCAGTGCGTTGGCACGCATTTCAACAGCTAGTAGGGGTGCTTTAACAAATGGGCATCACTCCCCCAGTAAATCTATAAGAGCGTCACGCCCTTTTGAGCGCTTGAGACAACCCAGGGCATCAATGTTTGCACCCAACCATTTCCTAAAAATGAATTTTGAACCATACAAATGAAAGAAATGAATAAAAGCACTAACCTAGTCCAAACGATGAGGAAAATGGTTGATCGTAGCTTCAACACCAAACAATGCAAGATTCAACTCCAAAGCAAAAATTCTCCACTACTACAAATCTTTGCACAAATGAAATGGTAAATGATATCATTACCACATTTTACTATTATACATTTCATTTTTTCATAAGATATAGTTATTTTTGGGGTTTTGAAAATATTTTGGAGGCCTTATTAATCCCCTGGAATGTAGTTTTGACATTATTGGCAGGTTTCAGAGTAGTTTTTGTTTATTTTTCATCTTGTCACATTCACGAGCATAGTCTTAGTTCATTCTCAAGCTCAAACACATAAGAACACGTCGGGTAAACTTTTATCTCTTTTTCGGACCCTCATGGATACACGAAAAAGGAACCCCTTGGAGTTGTCTTTAAGCTCTTTTACGACTCTCTAAACGTGAAAATATTGCCGAGTGATCTTGCTTCCTTTCCCACTCGTTAAAAGGTTTGAAAGGGTGTCTTTCGAGTGATAATTTATCTCTTTTTCGGCCTTGCGAGTCTAACATTACGAAAAAGGACCATACTGGAGTCATCTTTAAGTCATTTTCAGACTCTCTAAATATGAAAAACCACCGAGTTTACCTTCTCTAGACTCGTTAAACAATCATACATTGAAGGGCCAATACGGGACCGAACCCTTACTTCTTCCAGTTCGTTAAACAAAGGAAGAGGGACTTATCGAAGGTGATTTATATCGAGCATGTGTTATCCTCCTCGAGCTCGTTAAAATAAAAAGCAGTACTCGTCTATCTGGATGGAGGAAAAATTGAAGGAAGCAAGCCAAGCAGTTTTTGAGAACATTACCAGTGTTTCTTACAGTCGCCCTTGAACATGACATTTGATCTTTGCACGCATTTCAATCCACTGAACCTCTACACTGAACCTCTACACTGAACCAATCCTTTGAGTTTCCTTACTCCTTTGGGTCACCTAATGAAAATCATAGTATCCATTGCATTATCAAGTTTTGGTCCTTGTCGAGAGAGAAAATGCTATTATGGACACTAACATTCCTTTTAGATATAATTAAGCTAATGTATGAAGAGGAGGAAGAAAAGTGTACCTTTTTAATGGTGTTTCTCCTCGCACAGTCCAAGTTGAGCTTCGATCCTAAGCTCCTCAATAAGTCCTATAGAACAAACAAAGATACAACAAACTTCCTACTCTACAAAGATTAGCTCAAAAACAGATCTATCTACTAGAGACAAGTTCATGAAATGTACGCAAACTTTAAAGGAAACAGGTGTTGCACTTCTTTTGCCACCTAGATGAGCAAAACAAAGGTGCTTGAAAGCTTAGTTGGGTTAGCTAAGCAGGAAAACTATAAGGGAAAGGGTTAGAGAAATAAATATAAAAGAACAACTAAGAATTAAACTAAGAAACAAAATAACAACTAAACTAGTGAGCATAGGGACATAAGAACAAAAAAAAAAATAAGACTCATGTCACCAATGGTAAGGTTTATATCAGTGAAAGAAAACACCAAGAAGAAAGAGGACTATGAGTCCCTTCTTCCTCCAAGGGAGGGCTCTTGGACCCCCACAAATAAGCTCTTCTTACAATTTTGAATGAAAATGGTGAAAGAATTCCAAGCTAATCCACTCAAGGGGTGAGATGGATTGCCCAATGTAATGGTGCTAGTATACTCTTGATGAGAATAGAGGATTCCTCAAGAGAATAGTAGCAGCATAAATTTTCTATTGAATTCCTTAAAAATGAAGTGCACCCATGGCCTTCTTTTATAGCACCTCTTTGAGGAATTGTGCAACTAGCTTGTAGTCTAAAAAGAGGCTAATTAGGGAATTTTTAGGTCTTTGACTAGCCACCCAGACAGATCCAATTGAGATTTGAGTGTCAAATCAACTTGGAAGCTGAACCAGAAGTGGGTGGGAGGCTGACCAATCTCATAAATTCACCATTCTCAGATGTGCACGGCTTTTAGCGACCACAGTCGCGCATCGAGCGCATGTGTGCTTTTCCTACATTTTTGTTTTGCGCATGTGCGCGTGCACCCTGTGTAGTCATAACACACTTTAATTTTATCACTGGTTGTATAGTTTTGGAACTTTTGGAAATGATTTTGTGGTAATTTTGATCCATGGGTGACCTCATAACTATTTGACAATGTTGGATTCTTGTAACCATTTGCAGACAAAATTTCAATGATAACAGATGCCCCCTAATGGATGAGGTTAGGAGCATATGTATAGCCATAATTCATCAATGTTTCTTCTACTGACAGTGTCTTTGTAAGAGAGAGTGATAGTGGGATTTTCAAGAGTTACTTGTTGGAGGGAAAAGGGAATCTGTAGAACCCAACCTTCCATAAGGTGTGTTAAAATAAACTGTGTACAAACGAGGCAGGCATGCCCCATGTTCATGTCATGTAACTCAAAAAGGAATGGTGTGTTGATGTAGACAACTGTAGCACCCTCAGGGGCGGTCGAGATAAAGGAAGAAGACAATTCTGTGGAGGAACATACTTTGAACAGTAGGCAGTGACATCTATAAGAAATATCACGGATTTTGTAGGCATTGATAGCCCAGCCAAGTTCAGAGGTCTTCGACAAATATAATAAATAACTACAATAGTTGCAAAGTAAGACCCACCATAACATGAGAAAGTGTTGAAGTTGAATGTTACGGGGGTCAACAACAACAGGGAGAAATTGTGGTTCTCCCTATGTCGTTCGAGACCTCTCATTGGAAAGGTAATGAGAGTCAAGATACTGTCACCCTTCTGGAAACTATGTTGATGTCGACAAAAAGGGGGACGCGACTCTGAGAAGCAAAGGGCTTCGGGAAATCTACTAGGTGAGGTTAGGAACTGAGGAGGTACATGGATGAAATCAAGATGTATGGAGACTCAATAATTCCCTTGGTTGGGGGTATGTGTGAAGTATAAGTGGCCACAACCATTCATCTAGGTCAAGTTTTAGGGGGACAACAAGACATGGGATAAGTTGTGCCAGAGGCAGGGCAAAGTGAACAAACTCATAGGGCAGAGGTAAGTGGCATGTGGGATACTCGGAGTATATGGGCGATGTCAACAAGGGTAGATGATAAGGAGTTCCCCAACCAAGGGCGACATGGGTTGCGTTTTCCAAAAAGGGTAGAAGGTCGTCAAAGGTGACGAAAAAAATATATGTAAATGCTGGAAACAAAGGCTTTTTACAATGTACCAAATAAATAAAGAATAGTTTGGGATGAGTGTACAAATACAGAAACGAGTGCCCGAATGAAATATTGTTGGGCCGGTTAGGGTGCAATTTGCTCGGTGAATTGGTGGAGGGTGGGGGCCCCATGGGTGGGTTTCTATATGAGGTAGATAAATGGAGGGAAATTTGCAGATGGGAAAACTGATTGTGGATGAAATGGAGGATTCAGGATATTGCAGAGGTGCAGTCAAAATAGAACCTTGAAAACATAATCTGGGAGTCCATTGGGAAAGCTAGAAAAATGAGGAGAAGGAGTATGTGGCTGATTCGCGACATGATGTAAGACTATCGGGACTCCCATCCCTAAAGGGTTGAAAAAAAACAACATGAGTGTCAAAGTGCAAAAGGGTGTTATGAATGGGACAACTCATGTGGGGGAGAGTGCTACCAGGTCACAGTACCTAAGAGGCAATGGAGGTGTTGGTACAGCAGAGCCAGAGATGGGGATCCTAGAGGAAAATGTCAGAGGGTGTGACTGGAGATGCAATTGAGATTCAGAGGGAATGATTACATGCCAGTGCTAATTATATACCTGAAGGGGTTGCATTGATGTATGATGACCAAGTACCTGCACACATGAAAAACAAATACCCGACGTGAACAATATCTGAAGAGAATCGAACATACAAGTATTTATTTGATAATTTTGAACATGAGCATGCATACCTGGATGGGGTATGAAAAAATGGTGCCCTGGGGGATAAGGATAAAAACTGGCCCGGGGACTATCTGTTAAGCCCTAATATTGGCTCATTACCCCTTAATTGGGGCATATTAGATTAGTAATGCTATTTTATTTATGTCGTCTTTAGGCCATTAGTTATAATTTAGATTAGTAATGTTATTTTAATTATTTCGGCTTTAGGCCATTATTTGTAATTATGCCTCCTAGTCTCCTATATATACCAAGGAGACATTTTCATTTTGAATCATCTTGTACTTGAACATTTAAGTGGGGTAAAAGGAGGTTGCCCCCTTGAAGAGGCTTATTATCTGAAATTATCTCTGTTTCAAGGCATTGAGTACTTTTCCTGAGGCTTTTATATGCTATATTGGTGTTTGGTTCTTAACATATGGAATCAGAGCTCAAGGTCTTGGGGTTTCGCTGCTACATCTGAGACACCATGGAATTTTCACTACAACTTTTTTTATACAATGTTTCAGAAGGAACGCCTTGGAGGGTATTTATAAGACGGATCAAGGTACGTTGGGTTAAAAATTCAACTCCTGAGGCCTTATACTTTTGGCGATACAGCCTGTACAAGATAGGGTTCTGGAATCATCCTGAAAGGAGTCATTGCGGAAGTTTTTCTATAAAAACGTTTCTGTAACGTTTCAGACCTTGAACTCCGGATACCATTTATAGAAATTAGTAGTGTATCTTTGGTAAAAATTTAAGCTTCTGGGTCATCTTAAATTTGTAGATACACCCTGTGTAAGATAGGGTATCTGACTAGCCCTATTGACTAGTCTCAAGAAGGTGTTTCAGGTAAAACAATCATAACTTCTTCCTAGAGTATCCAAATTGCATGGGACTGGTTG
>ML783661.1:61916-79285 GCA_009831015.1 Picea engelmannii
TTATTTATGTCGGCTTTAGGCCATTAGTTGTAATTTAGATTAGTAATGTTATTTTAATTATGTCGGCTTTAGGCCATTATTTGTAATTATGCCTCCTAGTCTCCTATATATACCAAGGAGACATTTTCATTTTGAATCATCTTCTACTTGAACATTTAAGTGGGGTAAAAGGAGGTTGCCCCCTCGAAGAGGCTTATTATCTGAAATTATCTTTGTTTCAAGGCGTTGAGTACTTTTCCTGAGGTTTTTATATGCTATATTGATGTTTGGTTCTTAACACTATCTTGATGTAGATGACGGGATGTTGATCCTGTGGCTGAAGACAGATTGAGAAATGGAAACCCGGAGCTCCCGGAATGGTGATTGGAAGTTTGGCGGAAAGGTCTATATATAGTTGTAGGGCCCACATTGCCACCTCATTTATACTTGCTGCCAGAGTGACTGGACAAGAGGTATTTAGAGGAGATTTGGATATTCTGGGAGAATGAGGCAGTCGATTCAGGACCAATGAGCTTCAGGTTAGTAGTCTTATCATCCTGCATAGAAGTAGGTGTTCCATTTATGGGCAGGGTCTGTACGGAGGGTCGTACAGGGGGTTTTATGGGTGTGGGCCCCCCAGTGCATGGGCGATCTGATCAGTAAGGCTCAACAATATGACCTCATCTATTTACAATCAGGGTACTTATACACAGTACTTCCTGATCTCCCAAAACCCATGCCATTCGGTCAAGACAAACCCGGGGTGTCTCACTCAGCAAACAGATTGATTGGTAATACCACACACCACAGTCCTCAACCCCAACCACTACCAATGTATGGCACACCTCAATATCCATCGGCATATGGGGGAACCCCTTATTCCCCCCCATCCCCTTATCAACAGCCATACCCTATTGCTATTCCTCCACCCATCAGTGGGCCACCGTCGGCACCCCCAATACACTCACCTATCCAAACAAATTATGGTACCCCCTCTACCTCAGCATATACTCTAAGTACTAGCAAAAGCACCATGCCTTCATACGTACCTTATGGATCACAACTCCCACAGAATCTGTACTTTCCATTCCCTGGTCCTCCACAGCCCATGGCACCCCCACACCCTCACGCTGGGGTGAATTTTGTTCAACCCTCTCTCGTTCAGCAATATCAAAATTTTGAACAGCTGAATACGGCAAATCCGACCCATCCATCGAATAATGGAAAAAATAAAGGAAGAAACAGGAACAATAACAACCCAGGTCAAGGCAGGAATCAACCCCAACACAACCAACCTACTGGGGGCAACCAAAACCAAGGGAATCAAAACCCCCAGGGGGGCAATAACAACAGGCGTCAAGGGAGAAATAACAATACTATTAAAACCACCTTCCCTTGTGCCCTTTGCGGTGAGTTCGGTCACTATACTCATCATTTCCCCCAAATCATTGATTTTAAACGGATGAAAGACTCAGGTAGTCTACCACATTCTCCTGCACCGCCTGCCCCTTAGCAGGCCCCACAACAATACGTACAACATCCCCCCCCCAACCGTGCTGTAGAATCCCATTCCACACCAAGGTGTGATGAACACCCAACATGACATGCAGCCTACCCCACCACAGCTAGGATAGTAGCTCAATCCAAGAAATCCCACAGATCATACTATCCTCCTCACCAGTGAGGAAGAAATCCTTCTACAAACACGTAGTCGTCAATATCGTGCACCCGCTGAGTCTCTTCCCATTCCCCCAGAAACAATCCCTGCACCAACGGCACCCTCGTTGGTGATTCCTCACCCTAATGCCAAAACACCTCTTCGCATTCCTTGCATCCCATTGCGTAAGAATGTCCACAACCCCCAGGCTAGGGCAGCTCATAATTACAATTTGGTCGATGACTTAGCACAATCCCCAGTGGCCATGTCAGTCTTAGAAGTCCTTCAAACTTGTCCCACTCAGTGGAAATCATTACTTTCCGCCTTGGGGGAAGTCGACCCCACAGATACTCAACTCATCACATTTGATCTCGACAGCGGAGAACCTCGCCTTCTCGCTTTGATCGCTTTTCAAATCCCAGTAAAAATTAGGAACATTACAGTTCATCGGTGCATCATCGATGAAGGTGCATCCACATGCATTATGTCCAAATCTGTATGGCAGAAACTTGGTTCCCCAAAACTCATACCATCTGCCATTACCTTATGAGCTTATGATGGACGAACATCATCTCCTGAAGGGATCTTCCAAAATGTCCTCGTAGAACTCGGGGGCAAGACCATTCTCATCGACATTGAAGTTATCTATCCTCCACTCGATTATAATATCATGTTCAGTCGTAGCTACATGTATGCTATGAAGGAAGTTGCCTCTTCCGTCTTTCGAATGATGATGTTCCCCCAAAATGGGAAGATCATTACCATTGACCAAGTCTCACATTATGAGCCTAACCCTTCTACCAACATTGATAACATTCTCCCTCTCATCCACATGAGTCATGATGCATACCCACTCATCAAAATGGGTTCCGGAATTTTCAAAGACCCGTCATTGTTAGGAACTTACCATGGTGCACCATCGCTCCTTCATCCTTCCAGTCAAGTATGCATCGTATCATCCAATGGAACCGACATAGAGGATACCCTTCCTCCTAGGGAGGCTCATATCATATCTGACATCCCACTAGTCACAGAGATCCCCCCTCATGAGCCTCCTGCAAACTTGTCGACCCCACCAGTCCACGATTTCACCTCTCCTCAAGGCCATATTCCAGTTTGGGAGACAATTCCCCAAGACATTACTCAAATCCCCTTATTCTACCCTCCACCTAGTGTATAATATTTCCAAGTAGCCGCAACACTTACCCTCCCTAATATGGTGTTAGTAATTCCAGTTTGGTATTTACATCCACCAGAGATGGTCCCTCAACCATCCCTTCCCTACCAAATGGAAGGAATCCCAATGATGATTCCCATACTCACTCCCACCATACCCTCTACACCCCCACTCACTACCCTCCCTGATATAGTTGGGGGTAGGTGAAAGAAGAAGGAGTCCATAGCTCCACTTCCCCCACACATCCAACCTCCTTGCATGCTATGTGAGAAAGATGGACACCAAACCAACAACTACCCATCTCTACCCGAGTTACGGAACTTGATTCCACTCAATCAAACACCATCAACGCTCGCCACCATCGCAAGTACTGCCGCTACCGCCCCTCATTCAAGTAGTAAAGGGTTGTGAACCAAATTCACTTGCGCTATATGTTTCGAATATGGCCATTATACACACCATTGCCTAGCACTACCATGCTTTCGGCAGACATTAGTCATAGTATGCCAAAGCTTCTAGAATGGCCCAATCCAGCTACATCATCCCTACCAAAAATCACTGACATCCATTATGTCACAACTTTAGTCAATGAACGTATGTGATTCCCTTTCTCTCTATGTGAATCCTTAGATCAATTTACATACCAATGTCCTATGATCATTAAGACAGGCAACGCCAATTGACCCTGATTCAAACTTCTGCAGAATCAATGGTTGACCTTACCTCATCACTAGAGATTCTTCATATCATTTCTCTTGAACCCGAGGCACTCCTGACTCCTCCATGGTTCTTGGATGACTTATCTGAGGATTCACCCCCAAATCCCCCTAATTCTCCCATTCATTTCCCTACGGAAATTTTACACCAAGCTACCACTGGTACTCCTCAGTACTTCAATATTTGGTTTATGTCGAGTGAACCATCGCAACCTCATTGCTTCATTCCCCCTACTTCTTCATCACCCGAGGAAAACCACATGGCGACAGTCACCGATATCACTCTTTACGATCCCTTGTATTCCTTCCAATTCCTCTATGACGAGGACATACTCGAAGAGTTAAACACCATCGAATACCCATGGGATGTGCTACACCACAGAGTGCTCTTCTTTCCATAGGAAGCCTCCACACCTCCTAACCAACACCCCATATACACGGTCGAAACCAAGGATTTTATCCCATCAGGGCATATCGACTAGTTCAACAACCCCATTCCTGCCCCTGATTTTTTTGAAGAAGGAAACATGGACAACATTTCCTCGACCATCAAAATCAATATTTCCATCAAAGATGGAGTCGTCGAGGAAATCACCATTGGTGCCACATGCACTCTTTAAGAAATCACCACCTACAAAGCCCTTTTCCAATAATATCGAGATATCTTTTCCTGGTCATACACAGAAATGCCTGGCCTTGATCTCTCTATCGTTGAACATCGCATCGACACCTGGCCTAACATTACGCCAGTTCATCAATAACAGAGACCGCTACACCCATCCAAACAAGCAGCCATCAAAGCTGAGATTAACAAATTACATGCGGTTGGGTTCATCTACCCCGTCACCTATACATCATGGGTTTCCAACCCTGTACCCATTAACAAAAAATAGGGCACTATCCGTGTCTGCACAGACTTTCACGATCTCAATCATGCATGTCCCAAAGACAACTTTCCAACACCTTCCATCGATCAAATTATCGACGACTGCACAGGCCATGAGGTTCTATCCTTCATGGATGGCTTATCTAGTTACAATCAAATCCAAATCCACCCAGCCGATCAATACCAAACTGCATTCACTACCCCTTGGGGTACTTTTTCATATCGTGTCATGCATTTTGGCTTAAATAATGCTGGCACAACTTTCCAATGGGCTATGACATACATTTTTCACGATCTAGCTCATATCATCCTTGCATACTTGGACAACCTCACAGCTCAATCCAAGAAATGCACCCAACATCTTGATGATTTACAGATCATCTTCCAACGGTGTCATCAGTACAACATCCACTTGAACCCCCTCAAGTGCATGTCCTATGTCACTGTAGGGTGCCTCCTCAAATTCATCGTTTCCTAAAGCGGTATTACCATAAACCCCCTCAAATTCCAAGCCATCACAAAAATTCCACCTCCCCGGAATTTACGTCAACTCCAGAGCCTACAAGGAAAAGCCAACTTTCTATGGCGATTTGTCCCAGACTACGCCACTTGAGCACACGATTTGCTTCGCTTACTATGCCATGACATCCCATTTCACTAGGATGAACATGCCCCAAAATCATTTGACGATATTAAAATAGCGTTGTCTAATGCCCCTTTAATTAGTTCACCCAACTATAATTGCAACTATATCCTCTACATATTAGCATCAGCTATCTCAGTAGCAAGAATTCTCATTCAAATCGACGATGACGATTGTGAGCATGTAATTTACTACATTAGTAAAAACCTCTTAGGGCCAACCTTGAAGTATAAACGCAAAGAGAAACTAGCCCTTGTAGTCATCCTTGCAGTCCAGAAACTGCGTCATTACATTCTGCTTCGCACGACTAAGGTCGTAGCAGATTCCAACCCTATGCAATGCTTGCTCAGCCATCGACAAATTAATGGAAAATTTTCTTGATGGATCATTATCCTTCAAGAGTACGATATTGAATTTTCAACACCTAGGAGAAAGAAAGCTCTCATCCTCGCCGAACTTATCACAGCCTTCCCCTCTGATACTACTAGTGCCCCCGTCAATATCGACTTCACCGAGGAACACCTCTTTTACATCACTTTGGATGATCCTTGGTATGGCGACCTCCCCGTCTACCCCCGAACCCAAAAGTTCGGTAACCAGCTCTCACGAGATGATCATCGTCGTATTCACCACCAGGCCCCCCGCTATCTTCTCATCGGAGATATCTTATATCGGTGAGGGGTTGACACCATACTTCGTCGATGCTTGACTATTGATGAGGCCGATAGAGTCTTGAACCACTGCCATAGTGGCGCATGTGGGGGCCATCTTTCGAGAATGTCCATTGCTCAGAAAATCATCCGAGCAAGTTATTTTTGGCCTACATTGTTTCACGATTGCATTCATGCCGTGAAGCGATGCGAGAAATGTCAGCTTTACACCAACAAAGCATGAGCACCACCTGCTCTTCTTCACCTAGTCATTACTACCGGCCCCTTTTGTAAATGTGGCATGACTGCTTTGATCATCCTTCATCATCATCTCCACTCATGAATATGATCGGAGATATGTACGGAGTTTGTCTGATGAAGGGAGGTCAAGAGTTCGGTACTCGTCTTGTATCGAGTGGGTAGTTGAAAGTGTGAGAGAAAGGACATGGCTAGGGAGTTGAAGTCTTGGAAAGAACCATGTGGCAGTTCAATATACCACTTTGTTGTTGAACCCGTAAGTGTGCGCTGGAAAAGACGCAAACGTATAGAATCGCCCATTAAGGATTTTGATGAACACCACAAATGGAAAGTCATCGCATGGTTATTTGGTTCTTCTCCAGGTTTACCATTAAATTTTGGAATATCAGAAGGTAATTTATTAGGGATGACTGGCCAAAAAGGATAATGCAATATAGGATCATTGTTTAAATAAGACAAATCTGGAAGATCCAGAGTCGCAAGAAATGGTAGTTATCAGTTAACGTGAGGATGATACTAGTGTGGCATGGGAACACTAGTAGGACTGTAAACTAGGTTAGGTGAATAATTATATCTAGTAGGTCCTCCTACACTCGGTTGTGGTTGACCAGAATAAACAAGATTTGAGGATGGTTGAGAAACATGTGGGTATGGAGGATAACCTGATGAGTTCTGAGGATTATAAGTCGGTTTTTGGGTTTTCCCATAAGGTGGATAGAAATTTTTTCCATAAGGAGGATAAGGTTGTTGTTTTCCTTGAGGATGTTTCCCCACAGAGAATAGTGGATTTCCTGAAAAAGGAATGTGCCAAGGATTTGGTGTCACATTCTACCCATATGACAGGTTAGGGATTCCAATCTGAGATTTCCCCCCAAGCTGAGATTGTGTCCGAATTTTGGTTTGACTCCTAAATGGAGGTTTCTCCCCAGCGTGATTTTGAGTGCCCAGAGGGATTTGGAAACCAGAAAATCAATGACTGGAGGCTCCAACCAGATTAGAGCCAACAATACCAGTTCCTCCAAACAAAGGTGTTGGGATAGAACCTTCGGGTGTAACCTGGGTAGTGTTGGTAATGGAAGGATTCAAATATCTATACCCAAGTGGAACTGACGGATTTGGTCTAAGTGGTGTTCCAATCGGAGCCTAGGATGGTGTCACATTTCTGATGGGGATTGTGGAAACATGCAGGACCATAATAGAATGGGCCATCTAGATACTAGGGTTCGAGCGAGACCCAATCAACAATTGGTCTGCAACGATGATGAAATTACTGGTTGCACTAGTAAAGTGATTTAAAGGTACTGTATAACTAACAAGCATCTCATGCACTTGTGATTCCATGGGTTGATCGAGATTCTCTCCTAGGTTACCATATAGATCACGGACTGTCAAAGGGACAGAACCAAATCCATAGGTTCCAACAGTATGATTCGGGATCCTAAATGATTCACTTTGGAAAAAGGGATCTTCTACTCCAGATCCTGCATGAGGTCCAGTGGATACCTCAGTTTACTCAATGACAACAACCTCTCCAGATGAGTTCACCCACAACAGATGCAGTTCTAGTCTAATACTCAAGGTTGGGTTGATTCGAAAATCTTCCAAAGAATCAGAAACAATTCGAAGCTGATCTAGAGAGTGTGTGCTTTCAACCTCAGAGCCTAGTTCGTTATGAGCCTCAAGAGGGCCTTCTAAAGAGTTGGGAAGCAAAGGAAGATAACCCTCGAGATATTCCGGGGGTAACCCTTGCATCCTACATGAACAGAGAAGGCCAATGTTTCTTGAGCTAAGTAACGAATGAAAAAATAAATCTATGGCCGACTAACGAAAAGAAACATCATACACTAAAAATCTAGGAATCAAACCAAGAAAACAAAAACTTCTCTCGATGATCGTACTAGTTGGTGATGAAATCCAACGTCGCATGATCAAGTCATTAAGGGGATAGGATATGGTGGAACAGTTATGATGGCAACCTGCTTAACGGACTTATGCCTTGGTGCAAGCTTCCATGCAGTAATTATGGATTTACCCTCCAAGGATCTTGAGTGAGTTTGACCAACGTCTATTCCAAGTACAGTGAGACTTCCCTTCACCGTCACCTTGTGTAAGTACCTAAATATTATGGCTACTAAGGACACCAACTCACAGTCAACCCCTGGGTGGGTACAATCGACAGTCCAGTCTGAATGTATGAGCAGGATAACAAGTCTAAAATTCTTCGAGAGAACTGAGGACAAGTGGACTGATAGAACTCAAGAGGACCCCAAATGGATTCGGAGTTCATGAAGCACCGAGACAAAATGAAACCAGATGAACCTCAAGAAGAACCCTCAGTATATGATCCAACCACTACAAACGGTTGACCACAGAGGGATAATCTTCGTAACTCTCCCGAATGCGACCTTGTGTGTAACCCCTGGGTGAGGAGAGGGGGATCCCAGAAAGCCTATACAACAATTGGATTTTCTCTCCCTATCGCAAGATGATAATGTTTGTTTTTAATACTTTGAATATTTATACTCATAGCCTAATCCAAAGTGATAATCCTAGTCTAATGTTGGTGGAAGATTCTAAAAACAAAATATTCTAGATAAATTTTAATTAGCATTAATTTTGTAGTTATTCTTTACTCAAGGGTGTATGAAAGTGAAACTGATGGTATTATGACTCAAACCCCAAAAAATGCATAAGAAATGATAATCAGTCTTTTCTTTCAATCAATTCCTATTTAAGGGAAAGAGAAGAATTTTCTTTTCACTATCAAACACTAAGATGCAGAATCCTCAATCAATTGTTTCTCAATCAAATCCAGTATAGTGCTAAAAAATTCATAGAATGTTGTTCTAATATCCAAAAACAATCATAACAAATGTATCCTTTTGATTTATGTGTGAATGATAATCAATATGATGTAAATCTCCTTATGTCATTCTAATTTTAAGATCAATGGGATTCAGACAATCAGAAGCAAGTTTCACACAAACAAAAACACACTCTTGTCGTGATTTAAACAAGAAAAAATAAAGATAACAAAACTTGCAAAAAGAAAACCAAAAAAGAAGAAAAGAAGAAAAAATGCTTGGACAAGATGACCTCAAAGATCAAATGGAATGGTGCATAGACCTTTGAAATTCCTCACAAAATTTTCCACTCAGTCAGATAAGTGAGAGGAAAATAGTAAGTTGACTCTAAACCGTCAAAGACAGAGAGTGACTCTGAGGTAAGGAAAAAACATTAAAATTCCCAAAAAAAGATGGTCAATCCTCAAAAAATAGAGTGTCGAAGGCCAAGACCAAGATGTACTGAGGTTGTAAGACTCCTGAGCAAGTGCCAAAAGGAATAATGAACTCAGAGAATGAAAACCCTAGAAGATTTTTTACAGAAAAAGGGAAGTGCTCTGGTGTAAAGGGCACCAGGGCATTTCAACGCTCTGTGTAAGCTCAGTAGGGAGAACCAGTGCTCTAGTATAAGAGGTAGGGGGGCATTGGCCACTAAAAATTCAGAAAAATGCTCAGAAAATAAAAAAATTCAAGCAAACTCAGGAAATCAAAGTGTATGAGATGAGGTAAAGAGCCAATCAACATAGTTCTAAGAATCAAAGACACAGTATGGAGAAGGTAAAAAATGATCAAAGGCCAAGACAATACCTAGGAAAGGAAACTGAAATCAAGGTCCCTCCCCAGTGGAGTCACCAATTTATGTTACAGAGAAATCCCCTTACGGACAAGTGGACTCTCTCTTGGATACTAGACCCCTATGACCAAGCTATCAAATGGTATCAACCAATTTATTCAAGGTTGAGCTAGGAGTGCCAGGAATGCAAGGTCAAGCGTTCACGCTTGACTAGGTACAGACAAAGTTCATAGCGGAGTTTAAGTTGCCTCAGTCATAACAACAAGCTCTATCTAAGTTGCATGAAATTCAGCAAAGGGAAGGTGAATCGGCCTGGTAGTATAGCCATAAGTTTAAAGATTCTATAGGGAGGTTAGTGCATCCAATTTATGAGGAACATCAAAGAGAATGGTATATACAGGGATTGCTACCTCTGACATGGGTTCCATTCATGCAACAACGGATCTACTCTTTTTCAGATGCCTTGGAAAAATCAATGAATATTGAAGCCATGATAGGATATACTGGGAGCTTGAGAGTGACCGTACCCCCAACAGATGCAAATTTGGAGCAACTACAAGGGAAAATATCAACACTTACAGAGAATATTCAAGAGTTGATGATACCTAGACCAGGACAACCACAAGTCTGGTGTATCTGATGTTAAAAAGAGGGATATTTGGTGAACGAATGCCCACGAATGAGGGGAATGGGACCACCTCAAAATCCGATGGGACCATCACCATGACCCACGGGAGGAGTTGTGCAAGTATCCATAAATTTACCATTCCATAGTCCAACCCCGTATCATGATTTTCTAGGTAATCAAGCAGTGCCATCATTTGAGTATTGTGAGATTTGTCAAACTCATGGGCATGGGCCAAGATAGTGCCCCATTATTCAGAAGTATTCAAAAGTGTCGAATACTATGCATTGTGAGTTTTTTGCATATACCACACATGCTAAAAACCATTTTAGAGAATTGGATGCACTTGCAGACAGACTGGATTGAACAACATTCAGGGTGAATGAAACCCCTTAGGGATCGGGAAGAGATCGAGGAGGTGGATTCAGAGGAGACTTCAGGGGAGGAAGAACTGGGGGAAGAGGACCAAGTGTATGCTACAACTATGATGAGAAAGGACACATGGATAGATATTGTCCTCATCTGAGGTGTCCATGGTGCTCTCACTGCAAAACCAATGGGCACACAACTAAAGACTGCCCATAACTAATTGAAAAATGGGAAGATCGGGTACATCAACGAGGAATTAATCTCATCATTTTAGAGATAAAGAGATTTATTAGGGGACAACTTCCCAACCTTAACATCATTACTCGAGGAGGAGCGAAGACTGGTGGAGATGCTGACAATTTACCTCAGATCCAGAAAACAACACTTAGGGAGGACATGTGTGATCCTATGAAACAAAAGTTTTTCTTTAAAAATGCCATAGAAGTATTTTAGAATATCCTTGGCTCTGAGATGTAAGAAAAACACCCTCAACCTATCGTTTACCCTAGGATTGCGCAATTCCCTACTTCACCCCCTACACCGAAAAACCCTATAGTCTCAATGAGACAACCTGAGAAGCCACAAAATGTAGTTGACTTGTGGTTTCAACTATTTTATGATATTATTGGGAATGACTAGTTGACAGAAAAGTTGCACAGTGCACTGTATCTAGTTCTAGGGAATGAAGAATCTACAAAAACAAGAATAAGGACTAATATTCCTAAGAATATTCAGAGAGTACAGAGAAGGAAAGTACGAACTGGAAAAGAGTTTAGATTAGTAGCCCAACTAGATGAGTTCGAGATTAATGATGTTATTTTATATCTAGGATATGATGTCAATATACTGCCTAAAAAGACTTGGGAAGCCTTAGAAAAACCCCAGTTAACATATTCCCCAATACAAGAATGGCCAATCAATATTGTATTTTCCCAATAGGAAGATTGAAGAATGTGGAAATAGATGTTGCGGGAGTAAATACTGTAGCTGATTTCAAGGTGATTGAAATCATGTGGGATAAAGACTCTTATCCTACACTACTTGGTATTTATTGGGCCTATGAAAACTATGCGGTGATTGACCTAAATAAAGACACTATGACATTTGAGGTAGATGGAATAAAATAAGTTCAACCCTTCGATCCATATGTAGGCCCTCGATACATGGAGCCAATGGACAACAATATGGAGGGAGAAGACTTGGATCAGTTGTATTTTGTAATAGAAGGAATGAGAGAAGACTACATAAATCCTATTGTTGATGGATCAGTAATTTGGAGGAGCATACAATCGATGGACAGAGATTCAGAACTGACATTTGATAGTTGGCAGCAAGTTTCATATGAAATATTTTTAAGAAGATGTGAAACTATCAGGGAAACTAGATGGGTTGGAAATGAGGTCAGATAACACCCAATATATGATGGTACCTCAGGAATTGACAGTTTTTTGGTCAGCATGGAAGAAAATATAGTCGAAGATCAAAGGATCTCAGTGTTGGATTTGGCCCTCTAGGACACCCCTGCCAGATGGTGGACTAATAAAAAATCCTTGATTAAGAACTGGGATGATGTGAAGAAATATATCCAATATAGATTTCAAGATAAGGAGCAGTTGGAATCAGCTATGCAAATGGATTTCCATGTTGTACAACTGTTCAATGGATAGTCTGATCCTAAATCACATATTGAACAATGCGTGAAATAGTGGCAAGTTGCGGAAATACCATCTCACTTTTGGGTTCAAGTATTTCCACATTCACTAGGTCCAATTCTGAAATCTTGGTACATAAATGAAGAAACCAGAAGACAGACCAATGACTGACAAACGTTGGTAGATCACTTTTGCAAGGACTTCTCATTTACAAGTAAGTGACCTAAGCTTAAAGTAGTCTTTCAAAGAATTAAAGAATTCCTTTTTACAGACACTAGTAAATAGAAATCAGACCTAGTGGTATGTGCAAAGCATAGCCAATAACTTTAGTATAATCTTCACCTAAACTTGGACAAGATACCTATAGAATGTCATAATATTGAGAAGGATTTGGAAATCCCGTATGATTTAGAATAATTGACAAACTTGGCCATTAAGGAGACAGAAGGGAGGAGAGAAATCCAAAACATGATACCTAGTCAGACTGATGGTTCTTATAATCACCCATTGAAGTTTCTCAAAGTCAATATAGGTACCATAGAGCAACCTAATATGGCTATGGTGGGATATTATTGGGATGAGAAAACATAGCTTGTTGTGAGAGTATGTGGACTTGTACCCAAAGACATTTTCAGTGCTAAAAGGAATTAAAGGAGCTATGGGAGAAATGAATATTGAACTAAAACTAGGATCAAATCCTGTGAGACATAGACCATATCACCTTAGCCCCAGAGTGAAAGAGAAGGTTAAGAGGGAAATAGACAATATGTTAGAAGCTGGACTTATTTTTGCAGTGGAAGAAGCAGAATGGGTCAACCCAATAGTCATCCAAAGAAAGAAAGGCACAGAGGACATTAGGGTGTGTGTAGACTACATAAGACTTAACATTGCCTGTGTGCATGACCCCTTCCCAGCACCTTTTACTGATGAGGTTCTAGAACAGGTTGTGGGGAAGGAATCTTACTCATTTACAAATGGATTTTCGGGGTATCACCAAGTAAGGATTGCAGAAGAAGACAAAAGGAAGACCACATTCATAACATACTAGGGGTCATTTGCATATAATGTGATGCCATTCGGCCTAAAGAACGCCCCTACAATGTTTTCCAAGATTGAAATAGAATCTTTCCAAGAATTTATCCACAATTTTATAGAAGTTTAAATGGATGATTGGATGGTATACAGTCTACTCAAGGAACATGTAGTGCTACTATGTCTGATGTTTGACAAATGTAGAGAATTGCAGATATCGTTGAGCCTCAGAAAGTGTATCTTCTATGTGCCACATGGAAATTTTTTGGGCTACATAGTATGCCGAGAGGGAGTACTGGTAGACCCAACCAAAGTTGTGGTTACTGTGAACATGTCACCACCTACGAGTGCTAAGTAGTTGCGCTCCATGTTGGGGAACACAGGGTACTATCGCAAGTTTATCATAAGATATGAAAACATCACTGCACCTATGGAGAATCTACAAAATAAGTCATGTGTGTTATAATGGAACCCAGAGTGTGATAAACCATTCAATATCCTGAAGGAAAAGCTCAGCACAACACCTATTATGATATTTCCAAACTGGGAAAACTAATTTCATGTGCACGTAGACGCATCAGGTATTTCCTTGGGAGCCATCTTAGCACAACCAGGAGATTTATCCATGGATCATCCTATATATTTTTCTAGAAGGAAGTTGTTGCAAGTTGAGCACAACTATACAACCATAGAAAGGGAGGGTTTATCTATGATTTATGCTTTGAAAAAGTTTAGGAATTACTTGCTAGGTTCTCATTTTAAGTTCTTTACTGATCATTCTACATTAAAATATCTAGTTAAAAAACCTATGTTAGAAGGAAGAATTTGTCAATCGTTGTTACTGTTTCAGGAATTTTCTTTTGAAGTGATCATTAATCCTGGAATATGTAACATAGGGCCTGATCGCTTGTCTATATTAGAGTCAGGGGAAAGTGGTGGAGCAGTCGATTATCAACTCCCAGATGTAGACTTGTTCAGGGTTGAGGCCATACCAGAATACTTGGAAGAGATAATAGTCTTCTTAAGTATAGAGGCCTACCCAGAAACGTACTTCGCAACTCAGAAACATCACATGGTGGTTATAGCAGCGGACTATCAATTGATTGCGGGGCAATTGTATAAGTTGGGACTAGATAGCATCCTTAGGAGATGTGTCTTAGATCATGAAAGACAAGAGTTATTGTGGGAGTGCCACAGTGGAGTTGCAGGAGGTCATGTTGGAGGAAAGGCCACTGCACAAAAATTCCTCCAAGATGGACTATGGTGGGCCATGCTCTTCAAGGATGCAAATTCCTATGCTATATCTTGTGATGTTTGTCAAAGAGTGGGTAATGCATCATGACGAGATGAGCTGCCTCTTCATCCAATTCGAGCTCTACAAGTGTTTTAGAAATGGGTGGTTGACTTCATTGGGCTGATCAACGCCACGGATAAGCATTCAAAGGCTAGGTACATTATTACCACATCTAACTACCTTACACATTGGGATGAGGTAGCGGTTGTTCAGGATTGTTCGACTGATACTGCTCCTAGGTTCATTTTTGAAAATATTATCACTCGGTTTGGATGTCCTAGGAGTCTGACCAGTGATCAGGGAGATCATTTTATCAGTAGTACCATAGAAAAGCTTACAACAGAGTTCTTGATCCAACATCATAAAATTATCCCCTACCATATGCAAGCCAATGGAACAGTAGAGGAGTTTAACAATATTCTGAAGAAAATGTTAACAAAGGTTTGTTGTGAAAACATGGAGGATTGGGATGACAAAGTGATGACGCACACTCCCTCCACAACCCACAGGTCGGAAGGTCCACGTCAACACAGGATCTTTCCCTTTCCACTGGCCTGAAGAGCTTCGGAATGGCTCTTCTATTTCCCTTTCGGGAAATCTGCACCCACAGTCAATTTCAAGAATTCCCCCTTTTGCTTCGGGAAATCGGACTTCGCACTTTCGTGAATCCATTGGTCACGCGCTTGTCTTTCAAATCTCCGAAACCCGAAAACTGTCAACGCTGACCCGTCCTCTTCCCTTTCTGGCTTTTCCTTATCGCGATTTTGGTGGTCACGGTATCCAACAACTTGTTCCTGCGATTCCCAAAACCCGATGTTCCAAAATTCTGACACGCTCACAAGGTTGACCTTTCAACGCCTCTTTACTCCATTGGGACTTCGGACTTCGCAATATCGTGAATCCTAATGCAATGAATTCGGAGCTTCACTCCCTGAAACTCCAAAATGGTCAACAGAGTTTGACTCCATGTCAATAGTGCACCACCTGTCCACTCGCTGACTCCTCTATGGCCCACACAAATCCTTTTAGCTTTTCGGGACTTCGCGTTTCGTGATTTTTCAATTTCCGTTGCAAAGTTTACGGGACTTCAATCCACGAAAACCCGATATAGAAACCCACGTGTAAATACAACGGCCCTTATGGCTTGAATCTACGGTCCTACTCCTCCTGAGCTTGGAACCTTTAGGAACACTCGCGGTAACTCCCTTTCCCTCCGTGAGATCTGACGGCTCATGAAAATTTGTGAATTCTCTACAGAGAATTCTGATCGTCCGTTCTTTTTTTGAGAACATGTCCTCCTGTGGTCCAACGTCGCTATGCCTTCCTTCGACTCCTTAGAAGGTTCAAATCCTTCTGAACTTTCCCAACTCTGAGTCTTCTAGAAAAACCCTTGCACTCACTCCTTGCGGCATACTTTCAAGCACTTCCAAGTGTTGAAATCCTTCAACTCTGTGCACACCTACAGTAGCAGTCCCTCAATGCTTCACTCAGGTTCGCAAACCTGAGGCTTCACTCAGCCTGTGCACTTCTTGCACGGCTCCTGTGCCCAACTGCACTTTTGTGGAAATGAGAACAAAATCTTCCTCTCCTGAGATTCCAGAGACAAACCTCTGAACACCTTGTCGACGCACTCCTTGTAGACAATTCAACTGCACTCCTTGCAGGAACTCTTGATCAGATAGAGAAACAATTGAAACTCATTCCTTTTCCTCTTTCCTCTCAGATTTCAAACATTCAACAAGAAATCATCCACACATAGCATAAGAGCAATTACATGATAGAAAGAGTAAACATTCATGAGCATAACATTCAAAGATGCATACACAGAGAATATATGAACACCATGAGTCTGAATCACAGCTTTCTTGTATTAATCCATAACTTTTGTACATGGAGTCTGCTACACATCTCTCTTCTTCTCTTCTATGCTCATCATCATGCTAATGTTACAATACACAATGAGGGTGTCTATACCTCGTTTCCCTCTTGCGCTCTAAAACTGTCTAACCTACACATTCAATTCTACCTACTTGCATTAACTACTATAAATGCCTTCTACCTACGAAGGACGAGAGCAAATCACTCAAGGTCCGTTTACATTATACAAGTGCGCTCTAAATTCTAACCTTGTACAATATCTACTGCAAACTGATATTCAGAAAAGAACAAAAAAGATACAATGGCAAATACAAACATTACACAGAGATTTTTCACCTGGAAACCCAAACCGAGAAGACCAACATATATTATATTCATACATTGTGTTACATTGTTTACAATACAATATACATATAGGAACCAGCGGCATCCAAAACCCTAACCCAATGACCTGGATTAGTCCAAAACCTTAATTCCTTAACCATAAATAGAAAACCATTGGCAAAAAACCATGTGATGAAAAAACCACCTAAATATCATGTGGTCCCGAAAATATGTCATCCAAGAAATATGTCGTCCCAGAAATATGTCGTCCTAGTGCGAAAAAAAAATTCGGGGGCACTGCCCCCCTCCAACTTCCCTACGCGCCCGGTGCAGACGCTCAGACACTACTACTCGTGCAAAGAATATAACACATACCCAACATTTTCCCACTTGTTGTTTTCTTTGCACACAGGGGGTTACATGGTTACATAGTCAACAATCCAGGGCAATAATGCCCATGGATCCTCTACACCAAGAGAACTTCTCAGTGCTCACATATTTTTTTAATGAATCTGCAACATTCTTCAAAGTGTCCACCTTCATCAGTGATACTTTCTTTTCTTCAATCATGTCTCTCACAAAGTGATATTGAA
>ML783661.1:80885-123356 GCA_009831015.1 Picea engelmannii
TTATCCAGCTTACTCCTATTTTCCTTTGGAACATGAACATATGCATCGCAGCCAAATACCTTAAGATGTGTGAGAGAAGGTTCCTTACCAGTCCATACCTCTTGTGGAGTCTTGTCACCCAACGCTGATGAGGGTGATCTGTTTACCAGATAACATGCAGTACCCACTGCCTTTGCCCAGAATTCTTGCCCTATCCCGGCACCACTGAGAATGCACCTTGCTTTTTCCATCAACGTCCTATTCATCCTTTCTACAACTCCATTCTGCTGAGGTGTATATGGAGTAGTCTTATACCTTTCTATACTGCACTTCTTACAGAATTCTTCAAATTCATTCCCCCATAACACTCCGCCATTATCTGTCCTCAGCACCTTAATTCGTTTCTTTGTTTGATTCTCAACAAGAGCCTTAAACTCTTTAAATTTGTCAAAGACTTCAAATTTCTTCCTGATGAAATATATCCAAGTTTTCCTCGAGAAGTCATCTATAAATGAGACATAGTACATAGATTTTCCCAATGATGGGATTGACACAGGTCCAAAAACATCACTGTGAACTCGCTATAAAATTCCTTCTGCCCTCGTTGCATTGGAGGGGAATCTTACCCGATTCTGCTTCCCATATAGACAATGTTCACAAAAATCAAAATCCATAGAGAAATTAGACATACCTTCAACCATACATTTACTATGTAGTAGTCGAAGACCCTTCTCTCCGATATGCCCTAGTCTTTGATGCCACAACATAACCTTTTCTTCATAGACTGTAGGAGTTCTTTCTTCTTCAACTTCAATATCAGGAATAATGGAGCTATTACACCCATCACTAATAGTTCTTCCTAGTAGCTTATATAGAGTTCCAAACCGAACTCCCTTCATTAACACCATTGCTCCTCGAACCATCCTGCAAGTTCCTTTTTCAAAAATTGTTTTTACCCCAACATCTTCCATTTTTCTTACAGAAATCAAATTTCTAGCCATACCTGGGATGTGTAGAACACCAGGCAGTGTTCTAATCCTTCCATCTATGAGTCTCAACTTGGCCCTTACTTTTCCTATGATTCTGGTTGTCGAATCATTACCCAAGAAAACATTACCTCCATCATACTTTTCATATTCGCAGAACCACTCCCTGTGGGGAGTCATATGAAAGGATGCACCTGAGTCAATCAACCATGCCTCATGATCTGCATGTGTTCTTGAAGAGGCCAAGTACATATCCCCTCCTTCTTCCTTGGAGGTCTTTTCTTTTGTAGAAGAAGATTCTTCAGATCCCTTCTTTTTCTCAACTTTGGATCTACACTGCTTCTTGTAGTGCCCTTCTTTTCCACACCTCCAACATACCCTTCCAAACTTTCCAGGAGATTTAGATCTACCCTTAGACTTAGATATCCCACTTGAGAAATTAGATTTATTTCTTTCCTGGGAACGTCCTCTTGCAAATAATGTGTCTGTGCTATGTCCTTCCATATTCTTTCGTCTCATCTCCTCCGACAAAAAGGATGAGACCACTTCTTCAAACTTCAAAGAAGTTTTATTACTACCTATGGCCACAACCAGACTATCGTACGAGTCTGGTAAATAACACAACAAACTGATACATTTATCTTCATCTGAAATTTTAATATCAATAGATACTAATTGACTTACCACAGTATTGAAGGCGTTCAAATGCTCTGCCACCGAGTCTCCATCTCTCATCCTCAAGTTATACAGTTTCTTTCTCAGGAATAGTTTATTTACCATGGACTTAGACTGATACAACTTCCCCAACTTTTCCCATAAATCCTTGGTTGTAGCTTCCTCTGACACATTCAGTAATATTGAATCAGAGAGACACAGTCGAATTGTGCTCTTTGCCTTCCGATCCATCTTTTTCCAGTCATCTGCAGAAGTTCCTGTAGGTGCAGTACCTGGATCTACTGCGATCCACTGATCTCTGTCAACCAAAAGATATTCCATATTGATCTTCCACAGCTCAAAACTTTTCCCATTAAACTTCTCGATCTCCATCTTCGAATTGCTTGACATTTCTTTTCACCTGAAAAACAATACCGCAGATCTCCCACTGTAACAAGGCTTATCACAGTCTCGAGCCAAACCCTTGACGACAAAGGCGTCCCCCTGAAGCCAATAAAGATTTGATACCAAATGTAAATTCTAACCTTGTACAATATCTACTACAAATTGATATTCAGAAAAGAACAGAAAAGACACAATGGAAAATACAAACATTACACAGAG
Organism: Picea engelmannii; assembly: GCA_009831015.1. Classification (NCBI taxonomy): domain Eukaryota; kingdom Viridiplantae; phylum Streptophyta; class Pinopsida; order Pinales; family Pinaceae; genus Picea; species Picea engelmannii. The sequence continues at coordinate 83,129 of ML783661.1, forward strand.
ATTTTTCACCCAGAAACCCAAACCGAGAAAACCAGCATATATTATATTCATACATTGTGTTACATTGTTTACAATACAATATACATATAGGAGCCAGCGGCATCCAAAACCCTAACCCAATGACATGGATTAGTCCAAAACCCTAATTCCTTAACCAGAAATAGAAAATCATCGGCAAAAAACCATGTGCCGAAAAAACCACCTAAATATCATGTGGTCCCGGAAATATGTCGTCCCGAAAATATGTTGTCCCGGTAATATGTCGTCCTAGAAATATGTCGTCCCGGTGCGAAAAAAAAATTCAGGGGCACTGCCCCTGAACCCCCGCGTGGGGGGCTCCGCCCCCCTGCACCCCCCCTCTAACCCCCCTGCACGCCCGACATAGACGCTCAGACACTACTACTCGTGCAAAGAATATAACACATACCCAACATGCGCTTCCACTTGATGTTTCATTAATGGTTTAAGATATTTCAAAATTTGTGTTGGGCGCTTTTCCAACTGTTTGATTATCTCCACGCTGGCTCGCTTGAGATGCTCCTGCATCATACTCCCTCGCTTGAAAACTTTCATGGGCTCCTATCCATGAGCTCGTGCACGGTCTTTCCATGCCTCTGTATCTCTGCTTCATTCTCCCAGCTGGCATATTCAACTGGATGGCCCTTCCACTTGACCAAATATTCTAAGTATTGCTTTCGTCTGGTCTTTTTACTGACCCTCTTGTCCAGTATGCGCTCCATATGTGGCTTATATGCAACTGGTATCTTCTTTTTCCATTGGATCAGTGGTTGCTCATCTCCTGTCTCTGCTTCCTCAGCCTTATATGGGTACAAATATGAGATATTGAATATCGGAGAAATTTCGATCCCATCGGGTAATTCAATCTCGTAAGCATTCACCCCAAATTTCTTCAAGACCTTACATGGTCTGATTTTCTTCATCTTTAGATTATTATATGTTCCTCTCGGGAACCTTTCTTTTATCAAATGTTCCAGAATCAAGTCACCAACCTCGAACTAAAGTTGTCTCTTGTGTTGATCGGCTCTGTGCTTATATTCCTGGTTCGAATTCTGCAGTCATTTCTTTACCTGGTTGTGAAGTTCCCTCTTCGCCTCTGCGAAATCTCCTGCACTAGCGCTCCTAGCTGAAATCTGTTCTGAATCTCTCAATTCAGAAATTCCTCTTGGTTGCATGCCATAGACAATCTGAAATGGACTCTATCCTGTGCTTCTGTTAACCGAGTCATTATAAGCAAATTCTGCCTATGGTAATATGTTGTCCCACTGGCTGTGGTGTTCTTTCACCAGGCTTCTCAGCAAGTCTCCCAAACTTTTGTTTACCACTTCTGTCTGTCCATCCATCTGAGGATGATAAGCCGAACTAAATGACAAGTTAGTTCCTATCTTCTTCCATAAGGTCCTCCAAAAGTTCCCTATTAATTTTGTGTATCGATCCGAAACTATACCCCTTGGTAAGCCATGAAGTTGAATGACTTCTTTGAAAAACAGATTCGCAATGTGAGTTGCGTCACTGGTCTTATGACATGGAATGAAGTGTTCCATCTTGGAAAATCTATCCACCACCACAAAGATTGAGTCAAATCCTCTTTGTGTTCTTGGCAACCCCAATACAAAATCCATGTTGATTGCATCCCATGACCTTTCTGGTATGGGAAATGGTTGCTAAAACCCCGCATTTTGTCTTCTTCCCTTTGAATGCTGGAAAATTCTGCATCTGTCCACGAATCTCTTGACATCTACTCGCATTACCGGCCAAAAATATGACTCATTCAACTTTGCGAAAGTCTTGTCGTGACCAAAGTGCCCTGCCAATCCTCCACTATGCTTCTCCTTCAGAAAATTCTCCCTCATGGAGCATTTCGGAATACACAATTGATTACCTTTAAACAGTAATCCTTCCTGGATCATGTATTCTACCCATTGGCTTATGTCTCTGAGAATTGGATTCTCAGCTGCTTCATACACCTCCTTAAAATCCTGATCATCGGCGTACATGTTCCTAAGATCATCAAAAACCAACGTTCTGACCTTGAACTCCTGCAACAGCAAACACTTCCTGCTCAAAGCATCAACAACTTTGTTAGCAGTACCTGAAATATGTTTAATCACAAAAGTAAAATTTTTCATGTACTCAACCCATTTGACATGTCTTTGATTCAACTTTTCCTGTTGAGTCACAAAATGCAATGCATGATTGTCACTATATAAGACAAACTCTTTCGGGATCAAGTAATGTCTCCATTTCTTCAATGCCTGGATAATAGCATAAAACTTCTTGTCATAAGTGGAGTACTTCACTTTCGCTTCATTCAGCCTCTCGCTGAGGTATGTTATCGGCCTGTCTTCCTGACTCAAGACTGCCCCTATTGCAAATCCACTTGCATCGCATTTCACTTGAAATGTCCTTTGGAAATCCAGCAACACCAGAATTGGTTGTTCCGTAATATTCCTCTTCAACAGATTAAAACTTTTCTCAGGCTCTTCTATCCAGTGAAAAGACTTGTATCTTTTCCTCACTGTATCCATCATCGGTGCACTAATTCCACTGAAATTTCTAATGAATTTTCGGTAGAAACTAGCCAATCCATGAAAACTTCTCACCTCAAAGATATTCTTCAGTGATGGCCAATTCTTGATTACCTCCACCTTACCTGGGTCCATCCTCAACTCATCTGCAGAAATAACAAATCCCAAGTAGATGAGCTTTGTCTTCATGAATGAGGATTTATTCATGTTTATCAACAGCTTCTCCTGCTGCAATCTCTGCATCACTGTAGCCAAATGCTTCAGATGCTCTGCCACTATTTTACTGAAAACCAGTATGTCATCCAAATACACGATAACAAATTTTCCAATGAACTCCCTTAGGACTTCATTCATCAACCTCATGAAGGTACTCGGTGCATTTGTTAAGCCAAACGGCATAACAAGCCATTCATACAACCCATCGTTGGTTTTGAATGTTGTCTTCCACTCATCACCCTCTCTCATGCAGATTTGATGATAACCGCTTTTCAAATCAATCTTTGAAAAATACTTTGCTCCACTCAAGCAATCCATTAGATCATCCATCCTTGGCAATGGAAATCTATACCTGATAGTTATCTTGTTGATCGCCCTCAAGTCAGTACACATCCTCCAGCCTTCGTCTTTCTTCGGACTGAGTACTGTCGGAACAACACATGAACTCAAGCTTTCCCTGACCAAACCTTTGTCCAACAAATCCTTGACTTGCCTCTTAACCTCTTCATTCTCTTGCGGTGTCAATCTGTACGCGGCTTTGTTTGGAAAACTGGCTCCTGGTATGAGATCAATATGACAACTCACACTTCTAATCGGTGGCAACGAATGAGGTAGTTCGCCCACTACTATATCATCGAACTCTTCCAGCAGTTCCTAAACTTCCTCTGGTAAATCATCCACCCTTGTGCTGGTCAAAATAATCTTCGATTTTTTGACCACAATGAACTGCGGTTCCTCCTTCTTATTAACCTTTGTAAGAAGTTCCTTCCCACTCATGAGAAGTACAGTGTTGCTTACTTCCAGTTTCACCTCCTTATCCTTGATTGGAAGCAACATGTGAGTCCTTCCATTTTTCTCTAGGGTGTATGTGTTCATTCTCCCATCATGAATCACATTCCTGTCATATTGCCACGGTCTACCCAGCAATAGATGACAAACATCCATAGGAATGACATCACATAATATCTTATCATTATATCCTCCTATATTAAATTCAACTAAACACTGTTTAGTGACAGTTACCTGATGTCCTTTTTGTAGCCACGAAACTCTGTATGGGCTTGGATGATCAATCATCTCCAGCTCCATCTTTTCTACCATCTCCATAGAAATGAGATTATCTGTGCTACCACTGTCCACAATGACCTTGCATACCCTGTCCTTGGTTTTGCAAGCAGTCTAGAAAAGTCTGGTCCTTTGGACTAAACTCTCCACCTCCTTCTCTAGTGTCAAAAGGACTTTTCGCATCATCAGCGATCTTCCACCTTCAACATTCTCTGCCTCAACATCTCGCCTCTGTGCCTCAACGATGTGAGATTCTCCAATTTCCTTCTTTTTATCTGGACACTCGTAATACTTGTGCCCATTCTTTCCACATGTGAAGCATGTTGTTACTCCACCTCTTCCTCTTCCTCTACCTCTAGTACGAGGAAAAGTGTTATTGTCAGCATAATCTCCTCTCTTTTTAGTATGTTTCCCTCTCTGTTCAACATATTTCCCTCACTGTGAGGTTCCACCTTTCTCATTTCGAGTCTGAGGTTTCTTCCAGTCCTCCTTGGGCTTCTGATATTTGTCCTGGGCAACTGATTTGCCTCTGGGATGACTTTTGCCTCGGCCTCTTTGACCCTTCTTTCGGCTCATCTTCTCTTCAGCTTTCAGAGCCATCTGATAAGCATCTTCCACCGTTTGGATGGTTACCATGCTCATCTCATCCTGAATATCGTATCTCCGACCATTCTTGTATCTGACAACTTTTTCATCATCGTTCTCCCGATGACCTGCCCTGATGTTCAGCTTGTAGAATTCTCCAGTGTATTCTTTCACTATCATCAGCTTCTGTCTTAGGTTCTGCATCCTCCTGAACAAAGTAATTTGATAATCCCTAGGGATGAATTTTGCCTTCATCTTCGCGATCATTCTATCCCAGCTTTCGATCTTATGCTTGCCTTTGCAGCGTCTATCAGCTTGTAGTTCATCCCACCACAATGCTGCATGTCCTTTCAATCTTTTGACATCATGCTAGACTTTTTTGTCTTCCTCGACATCTTCATAGTCAAAGTATGTGTCTAGAGCTTTAATCCAGTCTAGAAGCTCCTCTACATCCAAGTTTCCCTCATAAACTGGAATGTCCATTTTTGCTCTTGCACCCATTCTTGCAATAGATCTGATAAAACGTTCATTTGCTTCATCTTCGGCTGCAACTTATTCTTCACGTTTAGCCTCAATTTAACTTTAGGAATCACTAATATCCCTGGCACTTACTGTACGTCTCTCTATTGTCCCCATGTCTTCGAGTCTAGCTTGTAGATCACGCATTTCTTTCTCCATGGTTGGATCAGTCATCTGCCTACCTCTTCTTCTCGGTTTTTCCCTATCCTCTGGTGGATCAGGTGTTTTCCTGTCCCTTCTCCTTGGCTCTGTGTCAATAGTGCGCCACCTGTCCACTCGTTGACTCCTCTGTGGCCCACACAAATCCTTTTAGCTTTTCGGGACTTCGCGTTTCATGATTTCGCGATTTCCATTGCAAATTTTATGGGACTTCAATCCACTAAAACCCGATACAGAAACTCACGTGTAAATCCAACGGCCCTTATGGCTTGAATCTATGGTCCTACTCCTCCTGAGCTTGGAACCTTTAGGAATAATCGTGGTAACTCCCTTGCCGTCCGTGAGATATGACGGCTCATGAAAATTCACGAATTCTCTACAGAGAATTACGAACGTCCGTTCTTTTTTTTGAGAACTCATCCTCCTATGGTCCGACATCTCTATGCCTTCCTTCGACTCCTTCGAAGGTTCAAATCCTTCTAAACTTTACCAACTCCGAGTCTTCCAGAAAAACCCTTGCACACACTACTTGCGGAAGACTTTCAAGCACTTCCAAGTGTTGAAATCCTTCAACTCTGCGCACACCTACAGCAGCAGTCCCTCAATGCTTCACTCAGGTTCGCAACCCTGAGGCTTCGCTCGGCCTGTGCACTCCTTGCACAGCTCCTGTGCCCAACTACACTTTTGTGGAAATGAGAACAAAAGATTCCTCTCTTGAGCTTCTAGAGACAAACCTCTGAACACCTTGTCGACGCACTCCTTGCGGACAATTCAACTGCACTCCTTGCAGGAACTCTTGCTCAGATAGAGAAACAATTGAAACTCATTCCTTTTCCTCTTTCCTCTCAGATTTCAAACATTCAACAAGAAATCATCCGCACATAGCATAAGAGAAATTACATGACAGAAAGAGTAAACATTCATGAGCATAACATTCAAAGATGCATACACAGAGAATATATGAACACCATGAGTCTGAATCACAACTTTCTTGTATTAATACAGAACTTTTGTACATGGATTCTGCTACACATCTCTCTGCTTCTCTTCTATGCTCATCATCATGCTAATGTTACAATACACAATGAGGGTGTCTATATCCCATTTCCCTCTTGCGCTCTAAAACTGTCTAATCTACACATTCAATTCTACCTACTTGCATTAACTACTATAAATGCCTTCTACCTACTAAGGATGAGAGAAAATCGCTCAAGGTCCGTTTACATTATACAAGTGCGCTTCCACTTGATGTTTCATTAATGGTTCAAGATATTTCAAAATTTGTTATGGGCACTTTTCTAGCTGTCTGATTATCTCCGCGCTGGGTCGCTTGAGATGCTCCTGCATCACAAAGTTCTAGTAGTTTTATGGGCTTACGGGACAACCATAAATAAATTCCATAAGTACACTCCATTTCATATATTCTATGGGAAAGAGGTCATGGTACCTTCATAATTAATTACTCCAAGTTTGTACATTGCACAGATTACACACATGTTGGAGGATGAGTCAATTGCACAGAGGCTCATGGAGTTACAAGAAATTTCTCATAAACTCAGTTGAGAAAGAAAGGCAGAAAGCTTGGCATGACAGACACATTAAGACCAAAGTATCTACACATGGATAAAAGGTCCTGCTTTATGACAGTCAATACTAGAAGCATCCAAGCAAGTTGCACATGCATTGGTTGGGACCATTTATAGTTGCAGAGATCCAACCTTCTAGAGTAGTCAAACTTGCGCAACTTGATGGTATGTTGCAAGCAGGATGGGTGAATGACGCTTGCCTAAAACCCTATATATCTCAGAAGTGATCTAAAGGACTGTTTCTCTAGTTCGAAGGAGCATGTATAGTAGTTAGATTTGAATTTTTCTACAATTTTTGTGAATTTGGTTAATAAATTCGAAGAGTGCATTGTTGTGTTGCGACATGTAGTTCATTTGTTTTTTCGGTTTAAGTGTTGTTTTGATACATAACTTCTTACTCAGCAACGTAGGATCAAAATCATCAAGAACCCATTAATAAAAGTCATTAATATGACAGGCACCCCTTTGTGGTCGGAGGTAGAGAGAATTTGGACGCAATCTGAGTCCATGTGCCAAACGAACCCAGTCCAATCACAACATTTATTATTGCTACAATACCCCATCCTAATTCTGTTAAACCATAAATATGTAATATGCAAAGATTTCATCGATATTCGCACCAGTATTATCATCCGTTAAATAGTAAGGTATGAAATTGACCACGTCCCTAACCAACATGCCTAGTAAATGTCAAGATCACCTCAGAGATTTACCCCGTTAACCAGTCTCATCGGACAACTCAGTTCCAATTTGCGTCTATAGTGTAATGATGAATATCATTTATTACAGAACTTTTCAGCTCAGTTGGGTATAAGGTTCTGTGAACTCAGTGTAGGATGCATTGTTTCCCAGAAAAAACCTAGAGATTTATGAATTCTGAATAGTGAGAAAGCCTGTGTAATCCCTCGACCCTTAGTCGTGATCGCCAATCCCTGTTTCTCATGTGAAATTTGTTGATAGTTCAGATTCACCATGCTGAGAGCTACCGAAAGCCGAAGCACCATTTCAATGGACACAGTACCAAATGATCCTTGTGACCCCTGGGTTGAGATCATGGGTGATCTCAAAGGGAAGGTCGATTGAGTTAAGCTCCTCGAACTTGACCTGACAGACCAGGTTCTATTCCCATAGATGAATATATATGTTTTCAGGAGTGTTTCTCCATACGAGTTGGGAGGCATGCAATTTGTGCCAAAGCCCGAATTTATCAATTTGTTCAATGCTACCATCATGAACCTTAGGGATTTACCAGTTTTCAGCACCACTAGAGACGTTGCGAGGTGTACCAAGTTTCTGATCAGTAGGGTGCATGACAGAAGTTTGTGGTTGGATATGAGATATCTAATCCACGCAGAAGACATCCACCAGCTTACTGGATTGTCCCTCGAGGGTGAGGATGTGTCCAAATGTTTCTAGGGTCCCAGTAAGCATGGAAAGAAGAAGGGGGAGCCCAGTCGATATGAGAGGCTTCATACATAGAGGGGGGGGGGGACACATCTAATATCGACCCCATACTACCCGAGACGATCAGGACTGGTTGATACATAATTGATAGAAAGGTCATGAGGTCCTATTACAAGGGAAAATGTACATTGGATGCTCTATCACTGACATACTTTTGCACGAATGGAGTTGTCTTCAACTGCTGCAACTACCTATTGGAGGAACTCCTCGTGGCCTGCGAGGAAGCACAGAAGAAAGGTGGTACTTTCACCTATGACTACTTGTTGCTTGTGTTCTCAATGCTCAAGTGGATGCCACCCACTAGAAGACCATTGGAGCCAGCAGATAAGGGGTGCTTGGAAGAAATGTTTGAGCCCTAGAATTCAAGTTCGGACTCGGAGAACAATGCCTTCAACAACACGAATTTATCCAAGTGTTACAACATCTTGATCGACGCAACACATAGGTTACGCATCCCATAGGAACTACTCAATTGAAACATGCAGAACATATCATTTATCATGAACCTCCACCATACATTTGTGTGGCCAAGATATGCCAACAAAGAGGAATTCCATTTGCACATGCCTCCAGTCTATTTGGATGAAGAGGCCTTAGACAAGGAGGTTATATTGTGACCTAGAGTCAAAAGTAACTGATGCAAGTCGGGGATGCATTATGTTCTTCCCATCGAGATGCTAAAGAAGAGAGGTCAGGAAGCATGGGTAGGATTGATCTCAGGCTCGAAGCTTCATAAGAAAGAAGCTCCGACACAGATGGACTCCGACGAGGAGGAGGATACACAGCCACTGGAGTGCAAGAATAGAACATTGTCGGTGTTCCTACAATTGTTGTAGCAAGCTATGTTGATAGGTAAGGATGTCAACGAAATCCTTAGTTTTGTGTTCATCAAAAAGACAATGGCTAAGAAACTCAGCACGGGGATCTCCCCATGTAAGTTTTTGAACCCCCAACCCATTTCATCCACCATCCCTGGCACTTGCTCAACGGCTCGAGCATCCCATATTATACATATCTAGGATGACCCTGAGCATGACACCACTCCATACACCATCATCACTGAGAAACCTCCATCATCACCACAACCCCAGTCACCACCTCTAGAAACTGACATTCCATCCCAAACCAGTGATCAATAAACCATGCCGCTCAATCCCCCATAAATACCCGAGCAGAGGCCAAAAATCCCTGGTCCAAACCCAGAGATACCTGAGAAGAGACTAGAATTCCCTGGTCCAAATCCAAAAGTACCTGAGCAGAGGCTACAACTGACTAGACCGAGCCCTGAAGCCTAGGACCAACAGATCATACCCTCTGTGTTGCTTAAGGACACTATGTCTTCAACGTATATGAAAATGGTAGAGAAGTCACAATTCTAAAGTCCCCAACATACTTTCTCAATGACCAAGGTTGAGGGTGCCATTAGAAGTGCAACCCCGGAAGTAGAGGCCCATAAAGAGGTGGAGATACCAGAGGTTTATAAGGAACCTTAGATGACTTCAGGGCAAAGTGCAATGTCAGCATAGGAATAGGTGGAGCTAGTCCTCCAAAACTCTCAGAAGTGCACAGAGTTGTTGCAACTCCGCCTGTCCAAAACAAATGTTATAACTTTCCTACCAGGAGCATTGAGGTTGAGGCTTGCACCAGGACCATCTATAGGAGAGGAGGAGGTAAAGACTCCCTCAAAGCACTCAATAGATAGTGGAATTCCACAGCAGGTCCAAGCACCCAGGGATTCCACCCCTTCTTCCGCTGACCTTGCACAATGGCCAGTAACACAGCTAGTTGGAATGATCAACACCTCAAATGATCAACTGGAGCAGAGGCTCTAGTAGGCCTAAAGAACTACAGAGTTCACAAGGGAGTAAACACTCCTTTCTCAAGCATGCAATACACATGAAGAATTCACCAAGATCCATGCGGAGCAGAAACTAGAAAGATACCAGGAGAGGCTTGTTGAAGCTTGGCCGGAAATAAGGAAGGTTTCACCCCAACTACCAGAATCCAATGATGTATGAGAGCCTGAGCATCAGATCGAATTACTCTAGGGAGCATGGTCACAGTTGGTCATTTGCGTAGAGAATATAAAAGTGAATTTGTGGTAGATTCAGCAAGAAGCAGCCTCGGAAGTTGTAGGAGAATATGGAGAAAGTAGTGTTGGAAGGAAACAATGCTTGAGCAACACTACACAAGTTCACATCAGAGTGCACAAAGATATTCCGAGAAGTTAGTGACTGGATGGGAACTATCAATAGTCACAACCAGACTCTAGAGGATGTGTGCATGAGAATACAGTTGTTGAATGAGGAATTTACGGTCACTATGGATTCGCTCGAGAAACAAGAGAAATTCGACCAAATCCAGCAAGTGGACAATGAGCTAAATGCTCTCTTTGAGGCGCAATCCGTAGCCAAGAAGGAGCTCAATGACTTTTGACCTGTCATTCAGAAAATGTATATGCAAATGCATCATGTGGATGGTACAACAGAATCTGAATGGAAATCTCTTGTCACCTCCAAGCCCAAACAATGCTTCACAAATGTGACCAAACAGTTTGTAGTCGAAGCCTCACTCCTTGCCAATAAGTGGAAGGATAAAGTTGGGAGTTTCCAGGAAGTCAGGAAGCAAGCCTTAGAGTTGGTCCCAGATATGGGCCCTTCGTTTGAATATGCAGAGGCAGAGAAAGCACAAGCATAAGAGGAAAGTAAAGCGGAAAAAGAGGGCATTGGAAAGCAACAGTTACTCCTAGAAGCTGCAAAAGAGCCAAGTGCTTCACTCGAGGGAGAGTCAAGGTTTGTGGTCGAAGCCTATTGGGACCTTATTTTTTAGATTTGAAGCTTTGCAAGAAGGGATACAGTCCCAATTTTGGTTTAACACAAGTTGTGAAAACTACAAAAGAAGCTGGACAATGGAGAAAGTAAAAGAAAAATAAATCGTTTGCGGAAAGGGATAGTGCAACGCCAAAGAGGAAAAATCAGTTACAACAAAAGAAGAAAGCATGCGAGCCCAAATCTAGAAGATCCCACTCAGCTTATATGTATGATATGCATACGATTGTAAAGGGTTAGATGGGTTAGCTGATTTATATGAGATCGAGGCGCAAACAAATTAGAGGTTCTGTGAATGTAATTTGTATACAATTTTGGGGAAAAGGGTAGATAGAGCTCTGTGACATGAGTCTAGAGCTAGAAGTCTATAACAGAGTACTAATTTGTATCTCTTAGGTTGTATCCGATAATTTTTTATGATAATAGATGAGGAAGGACCCACAATTTTGAAATATAATGTGTCATTATGTGTTTATGCTTATGAATTGTATCTTTATAGTACTCCTTTATGCTTGATAAGCTCCATATGATATCTCTGTGTATGAATTCTTTTTGCAACTTAAGTATCTTTAGTTCCTATATGCATGAGCTCAGATATGTTTTGTAGTTATTCTATCTTTCATAAGATCATGGTGAATCTTGAAGGTTTTGAGAACCCACCTAAGTATTCTCCTCGCTCTTCCCTATCCTTTAGTCTTGGTTGCGCTTCAGGTGAGACTTATTCTCTTCAGACAAGATGAAAATGTGAGCGCTCTAGACTACTCGGTACCTTTTTTAGGTAACCTCAGAAAGACCCTGGTCTAATCAATTACGTGTCAACACTAAATATCAAAATAGCATAAAAAAACCTCAGAATAAGTACTCAACGCCTTGAAAAAGAGATAATTACAGATAATAATCCTCTTTGAGGGGGAAACCTACTTATTCACCACATAAATTTACAAATACAAGATGATTCCAAATGAAAAGGTAACCTTGGTATATATAGGAGACTAGGAGGTACAATTACAACTAATGGACCCAAGCTGACATAAATAAAATAAAATTACTAATGTAATATGCCCCAATTAAGGGGTAATGTGCCACTATTTAGGGATAAACAAAGATGTAGATGAAGATGATCTAAATGCATTCCTAATCTAATCCTAATCTAACCTATCCTAGCTAGGAGTGAATTAACATAAGTGAATGAGATGTAGCATGAAACTAACTCCACTAGTAGCTTCACCCAGATAGATGAAATGAAGAAATAAATTCAGATAACACATGGACATAAATATATAACCATAATAGTCTAAGTCACTATATCGCATACATTAGAATCTCATTCGCTCAGGAAATGTAATATAAGAAAGAATGACAAAACTGCAAGAAGACATATATTGCATTAGGATAGTCTATAAACAAACATGCTCTTACATGCCATGTGAACAACAAAAATTATGATTGAAATAGTTTGCAACAAAGGAACAACACATGCAAGTCCTTCTGTTAGTCAAAAGTTGGCCCTAAGGCCTTCTCCGTATTAACAATTTCAACAATAGTACATGAAAACTCTTAGGACAACTCTTCAATTTTAATTGATACTATATCTTGAAGTAGTTTAGAGGTGTAGAATGTTTGAAGAGCCAAAAATCCATTTCTTTGGGTCCTATTCTAGTATGTATTGAGGTTCAATAAGACCTTTGGCCTTTCATCTCTCTCGATGATATTTCATCTTCTAGTGTTTGTCCTCATCCTCTTTGTAATGATGAGAAATAAGGGCAATCGTTACACTTCAAATTCATGTCCTAGCGCTAGTGGGTTGACATGGATTTCAACCATATGTGTCTTGCACATCATGAAGACTAGATTTGGGTGTGGGGGCATCTTCATCATCCTGAGTTTAACAATCAATCGTCATGGAGTTTCTAGATCCCTGCGTCATACATTTGCCTAATATTTTATTTGTTTCTCCTTCATTACTACTACATCTTTCGTTATCGCTCCTTCATCATTTTTAGCTATAGAATTCATCATGAGAATGTTGAGCACGATACTCCTTCGCTCAGTACCTGAAAACATTCAACATACAATAAATGAGAGTAACTTCAAATAAAATATCAATAATAATCATTTGAATGCAAATAAATGGGGGATAAAATAATTGAAGTATCATTTATAAACTTCCCTGAGTTCAATTCATGGTTCCTCTACTCTTGGTCAAGTTATGGTGTTCTTTGAGGATGTCAACAAGGTGTCATATATTAATACAAAACTATGTATACCATAGGTTAGGAATTTCTCAAATAATATAACTAGGAAGTTGTATATCTCGAAGATACCTTTCCAACGGTATAAATAATTCATAAAACAGACACTTGAGTCAAACAATACAACCATTTTACGAAAGTTGATTTTCTTATGTTCAGAGGAGTTAGTACTAACTCGTCCCGTTTGCTCGGAGGAGTTAGTACTAACTCCTCTCATTTTCTCGGAGGAGTTAGTACTAACTCCTCCAAACTGGAATAAGTGTACCATGAATTGAGAATTTCTCAAATCACATAGCTATAAATTTTTACATCTAGGAAATACCTTTCCAATGGTATAATGAAGTCACAAAACGGACACTCGAGTCAAAAGTTATGACCATTTTATGAAAGGTGGTTTTCTTATATTCAAAGGAGTTTGAACAAAATCCTCCAACCTGAAGAAGTGTACCATTAATTAGTAATTTCTCAGATAACATAATTAGAAATTTTTAGGTCTCAGAAATACTTTTCCAATGGTATAAAGAAGTTGCAAAATGGACACATGAGTCAAACAGTATGGTTAATTTATGAGAGACATTTCTCTTATGCTCGGAGGAGTTTGAACTAACTCCACTGACCTGCTCGGAGGAGTTTATGGTAACTCCTATGACCTACCCAGACACTTTCCTAACAACCTCCCCGAGCTTCCTCGAAAACTTTCTTAACAACTTCCCCAAACTTGCTTGGAAATATTTGAAGGTAACTCTTCAGAGTAGCTCAGAAGAGTTGAAGGGAACGCCTCCTTCTGAGAAAATAAAAATTGGAAATATTCCAAGTGTCGAACTCGCAAGAGACAATGAGAGCTTGAGTTCAAAACCTAGTAATTTCCTCATAGGATGCCCAATTGAAGTGTTATTTTTTTCAATGTGGAGAGAATAGAGAAAACATTCTATCAAGATAACTCAACATGTTGTTCTATCATTTGAGTGGATCCATTTCTAATGACATCCATGACTATCGAGTCTTGCATGGCAGGAAATCCTACACAATCATTTGGGCACTTTCAGACCTCAAATTTTGACTCTGTCAGTTACGTTCGAGTCATAATGGTGAGAAAAATACAATTAGCCTATTTCATAGATGAAAAATTCACTTTGACAGATGCCGAAAAATTGCACCCAAAGGCATTTTTTAATGAAATTTCGGGTTCTGCATTCGTTGGTGCTTCATCCAAATTTAATTTCGTCAATTGTTGGGTCATATGTGATGTACAGGATCTTGATCCACCCATTAATATTGAGATTATTTATTAATAGCACAAATTTTTAAATCCACCAAAACTGCCAACTGAAGTCCAGTGCGCTTAGCATTGTCTAGGATCTGAAAGGACCAAATTTCTCCCAAAGTGCATTTCAGAACCAACACAATACCTATAGGTGTTATCATTAACCCATTTGATGCTAGGAGAGGCTTCCAAAATGAATATTTAGTTCTAATGTCAATAAACACAAAACAAACAAGCTAGTACCATGTGTGTGAAGAAAGCCAATGGGCACACTAAAACTTGATTATGACTGTGATATGAAGAGAATCATTTGAGATAGGAAATTAATGACCAACTGTCTATATAGGCATGGATATTTTAGTCATTGTAAATGTAAGGAGATTGACTGATGAACACAACAAGAAGGGATCTGATATGGGAGGGGGAGGAGATAAGCTTCAAGGAGAAAGTGGGCTACATTGACCTGATTAGTGTTGTTGAGGGGGAGAAGATTGTCCTCGATGTAATCGACAACAGAGATGATTTTAAGGATGGAGATTTATTTTAAAATGTAGAAACCTTGGTGAATCTTACTAATCCTTCATATGTCAACTATAAATGTTTAGCGATATTTTTGTAAAAATATTCAAATTTCTAAGTATTTTATATAGGTTTTATAAAATTTTGGCGATTTTTAAGGTAAAATAATTTTATCCTATAGAATTTGGGATAATCATTTTTAAAATAATGAATCTCTTTTTGGGAAAAACCATGGAAAATTAGCCCATGACCGAAATTTAGCCCCTAAAATCATCCATGAGATTCGACAATAATGAGGCATATACATCCTTCCATTGATTCATTTGTGACAAGAGAGTGAACCTTGTCAACGTGTAGCGTGTTGGGAAGAAGAGGTGAACCTCATCAATAAGAAATATAATGAGGAGAAAGGGAGAGAGTGTTATTGTTATATGATGCAACGACGTGAGTAGAAGTGAGTTAGTTGGTGAAAGAAGTTCATGCAATGAATATTATAATGCGAACAACATCAGTGAGACAATATTGATCATGTGAATTTCATCGACGATGAAAATGTGAGTAAGTGAGGTTTTGAAGAAGTGCAATAACATGTTATCCAAGTTCAAAGGAAGGTAGACGATGAACTGATGAAAAAACCAATGGCATGTCAATGCAAAGTTGGAATAAGGGTGTGCACATCGAAACACTATGTATTAGTGCAGGAAGAGGGGACTCACCAAAGTGTGGATCATTTGGAAGAAGTGATCTGAGGAAGAACTGGATATGATAAGGGGAGGTAGGGTGAGGAGAACTTGGGTGTAGCTATATTCACTAGAGAGAGTGAGAGAGAGAGAGAGTGAGAGGGTTTCGATTGGAAGAATTAAAAGGGGCCCAATTTCTTGTCTTGGATAGAGGCTAAGAAAATAAAATTGGGATGTTTTTGTGGGGGCACAACAAATGGTGACACACTGGGTGAAGCCATAATATCTGCCAGTTTTTCCTAACTTATAAGGATAAAATATAGAGAGTCATGAAATTTACTTTTAAGTTCAAAAAATTCTAGGAATAATGAATAACAGTTACCTGAATGATTCCATCATGGTGGGATCATTGGTGATGCTTGCATATTGTCTAGCAAAGCTCATTTTTTGTATATGGAGGATGAATGATGATAAATTTTATTTCCTTAAACTACATCGACGATCCAGGTTGGTATATCCATCTTCAGGATGATATATTTTTGGGATAACTAAATATTTTTCACCAGGTGCATATATAGATATTACGTAGGTTTTTATCCACTTCATGTGAGTGTCCATATCCCTAGCGAAGTCACCACAATGTCACAGACCTTGATCCATTTCTAGAAATCATCCATAGCCCCGACGAATATATCTGCATGTCCCCTAGTCTATTCACACTTTCCTTTCCATTCCTTCCCAGCTTATTTAGTGCATTCTTAACATTTTGTGGATGGGGAAAGCGATGGCCTTTTTATCCTGATAGGGGATGACTTCCATATTTTGAGATTTACTTGTATATTTTCTACACTTGGATACATAGAGATACCCTTTTTGGTTTTCATCTTTTTAAACTTTGACACTTTGCCTTTTATGCAAGTAGCTACTTAAAGTGTGGAGGGATCCTCCATTACATAGGATTTGTTTGCTAGACAATATGCAAGGATGATTGTTGATCAACCACTATGTTTAGTGATGATTTAAATGTTGTCACAACATCCCCAAATATTTTTGATTCATTTTCAAACAAAGATCCCTTATTCCACACATGAGCTAGGAAAGAGATGCAAGTTGATTCATGCCTTATTCCAGTGTGAATGTGTTTCTTGTGAAAATACAAAAGAATATGATAGGTCTGTACATCATGAAATATAATCAGAGATCATAAGACAACATAATTGAATAAAATAACTCCTTTCTTTTGGTTTTCTTGTGTGCGGAGGAGTTAGTACTAACTCCTCTGGTTTTCTCGGAGGAGTTAGTACTAACTCCTTTGACCTGGAATAAGTGTACCATGAATTAGGAATTTCTCAAATCACGTAACTAGAAAGTTTTATATCTAGGAAATACTTTTCCAACGATATAAATAAGTCACAAAATGGACACTCCACTCAAAAGTTACAACCATTTTACAAAAGGTGATTTTATTGTGTTCGAAGGAGTTTGAACTAACTCCTTCGAACTTAACTAACTCCTCAGACCTGAAATAAGTGTACCATTAATTAGGAATTTCTCAAATCACATAACTATAAAATTTTAAGTCCCAGAAATACCTTTCCAACGGTATAAATAAGTTACAAAACGAACACCCGAGTCAAACTTTATGGTTAATTTACGAGAGAAATTCTTTTATGCTTGGAGGAGTTTGAACTAACTCCTCCGACCTACTTGGAGGAGTTGATGGTAACTCCCATGACCTGTTCAGAGACTTTATTAAAAACTTCCCCGAACTTTCTCGCATACTTTCTTAACAACTTCCTTGAACTTGCTCGAAATCTTTGAAGGCAAGTCCTCCAAGAAGATTAAAAGAGTTGAAGGGAACTCCTTCTTCTAGGGAAACCAAAATTGGAAAAATTCTAAGTGTCAAAATGGCAAGAGACAATGAGAGCTTGAGTTCAAAACCCTGTAACTTCCTCATACAATGCCCTATTGAGGTGTCATTTTTTGCAATGCAGAGAACATAGAGAAACATTTCTATCAATATAACTGAACATGTTTTTCTATCATTTGATTGGATCCATTTCTAATGATGGCCACGACTATCGAGGCTTTCATGGTGGGAAATCCTAGACGATCGTTTTGTCACTTTCAGACCTCAGATTTTGATTTCTTCAGTTGCGTTGGAATCCTAATGGATATACAAATACAATTAGCCTATTTCAGAGATGAAAAATTCACTTTGACGGATGACAAAAAATTGCGCCCAAAGGCATTTTTTAAAGAAAGTTTGGGTCCTGTGTTCGTTGGTGCTTCATCCAAATTTTATTTCATCAATTTCTGGGTCATATGTGATGTACATGCTCTTGATCCACCCATTAATACTGATATTATGCATTAATATGACAAATTTATAAATCCACAAAAACTGCCAACTGACATCCAGTGCGCTTAGCATTGTCTAGGAGCTGAAAGGACCAAATTTCTCCCAAAGTGCATTTTAGAACCAACGCAAGACCTTTAGGTGTTATTATTAACCCATATGATTCTAGGATAGGATTCCAAAATGAAGAATTAGTTGTAATGTCAAGAAACGCAAAACAAGCAATCTAGTACCATGTGTGTGAAGAAAGCCACTGGGAACATTAAAACTTGATTATGACTGTGATCTAAAGTGAATTAGTTGAGATAGTAAATTAATTACCAAATTTCTATATAGGCATGTAGATTTTATTCATTGGAAATTTAAGGATATCAACTTATGAACGCAACAAGAAGGGATCCAAGCTAGGAGGGGGACGAGATAAGCTTTATGGAAAAAGTGGGCTACACTAACCTAATCAGTGTTGCTAAGAGGGAGATAATTTTACTCGATGTGATATATGATGTTGAGGGTTTGAAATCCATCCATTGATGCATTTGTGACAAGAGATGGAAATTTTTCAACGGGTAGTGTGTCGGGAAGAAGAGGTGAACCTAGTCAATAAGCAATGTAATGAAGCGAAAGGGAGAGAGCGTCATTGTTATGTGATGAAATGGCATGAGTATAAGTGATTTAGAATGATCCATGTGGATATTAGAGACCACCAACCTATTCCAACTAACTCAAAACATTTTTCTGGCAACTTATTAGTTTTAGCAATTTTTCGTTTCCTAAACTTCCAGGGCCATTTTGAGGGCGTAAATGAAGGTTTTTAGGGATTGATATCCTCATTGATAGAAAAAGGATTTTATTTGTCCTCCAAAATTAATATTCTCGATGATACCTTTCCAGTAATCCATCATGTGCCCCAAACAAAGATCTTATGCCAAAGTTACGCCCCCGAGAAGTTGATACACCAAACTACCCAAAATGGGGTCCACAAAATTGTTGGATTTTAATCTTCCAGGGTTAGGGTTTTGTATTTTATTTATGATAAAAATGCCTTTGGAGCCTCAATGTAAAATCATCTTCTTTTGAATTTGGGTATCTGTCACATATCTTCTCATAGATAAGTTGCCACCATTTTAGCGAGTCTTTCACTCTGTATTTCTACAGTTTTGTACATTTCTCTCATTAATAGAAATTGTGTATTACTATATATTTGTGTTTATGGTTGCATATATGATATATTTATGTTATATTATTGGGTATCCTAGATATCTTTGTACATTTCTTTAGTATATCTCCCCTCTCATTTCGTGTCGAAAATAATCTGGATCAGTGGTATCAGAGCATGTTGCTCTTGATTGTTTTTCAGTGCATGTCCCTGACAAGGTACGTGTATAGCAAGTTGGATCTTGAGATTATATATCTTAATTAAAATCACTTTCTCATGCCCAAGAAACCCTCCATGGAGAAAGAAAATAAAAACAATGGAGCAAAAGATTCTATCAATCTATTTCTTGAGCAATATCTCACGCGACAAAGGGACAAAATGATGGAGAACTTTTCCCACATCATTCAACGCTTTCCGATAGCAATAGACACATCTTCATCAAGACACCACTTTGGAATCACCTCTCCTTTAAAGGTACATTCTAATTTTGATATTCCCATATTTGAAGGTTAAATATATGCAAATGCCCTAGACAAATGGTTAAATCTTCTAGAAGGTTATTTCTCTGTTCACAATTTTTCTGACAGGGAAAAGATCACTTTCTCACTCCTTAAGGCTCTCCCCCATGTCAAACATTGGTGGGAAACTTACTGGGGGGGGGATTTCCATAGAGGATTCTGGAGTATATGGGGTCAATCCCACTTGGGATATTTTTGTGGATGTGGTCAAGGAACAATATTACCATGTTGGCAACTATGAAGACCAATACGTGAGATGGACCACGCTGCGTCAAGAGAGGGGCCAAGCCATGTTTGAGTTCATCAATACCTTACATACCTTTCCCACCAAGATAGGTATCAAAGAGTCCTAGGGATTATTTTAGGGGATAAATTTCTCTCATGGGTTAATTTTCCATGGCTTTCCCAAAAACAAATTTGCTATTCTCAAAATGATTCGCCCAAATTCTATAGGATAAAATCATTTTACCTTAAAAATTGCCAAAAATTTATACAAACTATATAAAATCTTTAGAAATTTGAATAGTTTTACAAAAAATTCGCCAAATATTTATAGTTGGCATATGAAGGATTAGTAATATTCGCCAAGGTTTCTACATTTTAAAATAAATTTCCATCCTTAAAACCATCCCTAACAAAGACTCCAAGCGACATTTGGTTGTTACATACCATGGGTCTCTACACATATACATCCAAACTGAAATGGATTTTTTGGACATCTCATCACTCTATTTTTCTTATCGCTATGTTGTTAAAATCGAGCCAAAATTTAAGTACCAGAATAATCGAGAGTTTGGGTCTAGAAATCCACAATAGCCAACGTATGGTAAAGACGTACCTAACAACTAGCCTTTAGAAAACCAATCCAATCCACAGGAAAAGAAGGGTAACGGAAAAACAAAGAAGGACATTGGAAAATGGTGTGATTTCCACAAAGGGGCTCTTTGTGCTTCCTCCATTATCAATATCCTAAGATCTTCATTTTCTGGGAAATACATCCTAAATCTAAACCATAAAAATACATAATTATCTAAGGTGTACCCTTCCCATTTAGATCTAATTGATACCTCATATTGCAAGCTAGATTTTATCTTTTTGTATCGATTTTCTTTGATAAATAGGTTTAAAATATGGTCTCTTAAGTCTACCTTTAGTGATAATACTGAATCAATCCTGGGTCTTTTGATTAGAGAATCTGCAACCTTGTTTTCCTTACTCTTGATAAAGGATATTTTGAAATCATACTCACTAAATAATTCACTTCAACATCACTGCTAAGAATTAAGGTCCTTTTGGGTGAAAATGTGCTCAAGGATCTTGTGGTCGGTTTTATTTGAAGATGGAACCTTGTTAGATAATGTCTCCACATATTTAGATCCATTACAACTACAGATATCTCTATATTATGAGTGGCATAATTAATTTCATTATCCCTAAGCTTGCTTGAAGCATAAGAAATAACTCCTACTTATTGCATTAAAATTTATCCTAAACCTTGTCCTTGTGCGTCTATGCATACACAAAAGTCTTTGTCCATGTCAGAAACTCTCAAGATTGGGGAAGTTGTCAATCATCATTATAGATCTAACAACATGTCCTCAAATTCATTTTTCCATTAAAAAACAACACCTTTATTTTGTAGGGTTGTGATGGGATTTGTGAATATAGAGAATCCTTCCACAAATCTTTTGTAGTAAATTGCCAATTCCATAAAATTGCATACTTCTTTAGTATTTTTAGGAGCATGCCAGTCAGTTATAGTTTGAAATTTACTATGATATACTTCAATAAAATATTGTATTTATTTCTGAAAGAAGGAACATTTAGATAGTTTCCCATACAACTTATGTTATTTGAGGTATTGAAGTACCAGTCTCAAGTGTTCTTGAAGATCCTAGTCATTTTTAGAGTAAATGTGGATGTCATCTAGGAATGATTTAACAAAAATTGATCTGGATTTAGGAGCAGAATGAACTAATTAACATATTGAATACAATAAACACGGAGATATGAAGAATAACATAGATATCCAGTGACCAATATCTTCTATTTAATAATGAAATAGGTTGAAACTGTAAAACTGCAGAGCTAAATACTTTCTCAAATGGTGGTAGTTATCTCTGAGAAGAGATGTGGCTGCTACGTGCATTTGTCTGAGAAGAATCCATTACAATGAGGATCTAGAGGCCTTTTTGATATTACTCATGAATTCCAAAACCCTAGACTTCCAAAAACCTAACCCTAGGATGTGAAACATCAAAAGTCATGTGGGCCCCTATGGGTAAGTTAGTACCTCAACTTCTTGAGGTCGTAACTTTTTCATACGACCTCTGTTTTAGGTGCATGATAGCATGTTGGAAAGGTATTTCAGAGAGATACACATTCCTCCATCAAAATCTGACTATGTCTATATTTTGACTGTGGCAAGCCAAAAACAAACTATTTAGGCCTCCAAAACAACCCTGGAATTACAACAAGATGTGTTGACATGAAAACATACAAAATAAGCCAGTTGGATTAGGTGAGAGGCCACCAATATCCACCTAGAAGATGTGTAGGGCTTTAGAAATCCCCAGAAGTGTAGAACCCACAATTACAAAGAAGTACAGAAGAACGTAATGAACTAAAAATGGACAAGAGGAGCCAGTTGGAATAGGTGAGTGGCCACCAATAGCCAACTGGATCAATCCTCCCCCCTTAGGAATAAATGGTATCCATTGCACTGAGTTCATGCATCAGCTGAGGAAAATTTTGTTGGATTTGGCCTTGGGTGAGTCACTTGCCTTGGTGTAGGAGTTTCCCTCCCTTGACAACTCGATAAAGTTGGATCCTCTGCTGGTGAGTTCCCTTGAAATGTGTGTCCACTATCTGATTAGTGGATGCTTGTTCCATGCAGTCAAGATTGAGATATGTGGGTGAAATTTGTTCTGCAATCTCTGAGGTGTCGAATAATGGTGGAAAATATGGTTGAAGGAGGTTCACATTGAACATTAGGTCCAGGCCAAGGAAGGGTGGAGTGTTGAGCTCAAAATCATTGCTACCCATGACCTTGGTGATATTGTAAGGCCCATAGTGAAGTGGGTGGAGCTTCTGATGGGGCCCTGTGAGATTCTCCTTATGCAAATGTAACCAGAATTTTTTTCCAACCTAAAACTAGTGTGGTACCCTGTGTTGATCATGGCGCTCCTTGTACTTAGCATTGGATTTCTATAAAATCTCTTGGACCTGTTGTTGAATGTGTTGAATACACTCAATGGATATAGTGTCTTTGTCGATCGCACACTGATCATGGGAATATTCTATCTATGTAGTGGCAAGAGGAAGTGCAACATCAATGGGTCCCAAGGGTTGGAATCCTAGCCCCACCTAAAATGGGCTATGGTTGGTGGAGCTATGGAGAGCTTTGTTGTAATTGTGTTGAACATAGAGAAGACTCTCATCCCATGTACGTGGATGCTTAGAGTTGTACATGCTCAGGATGTGAAAAATCATCTGATTGACAACCTTTGTTTGGTCGTCTGTTTGGGGGTGGAAAGCAGTGGATTTTGTGAGCTTGGTGTCCAACAATGACCAGCAACTCGACCAAAATGTGCTAAGTAACATGCCTTCCCAGTCGGAGATGATGGTCTGTGGTATCCGAAAGTGGAACCACACTCATTTGAAGAAGATATTGGCAGTATCTGTTGCTATAATATTCTTCTTGTAGGATGTGAGGGTAGCCATCTTCGAAAATGGATCAATGAACACAAATACGCATTAATTTCCTTGCTTGGTGGATGGAAGTCCAGACATGTAATCCATTGAGATGGATTCCCAAGGATTCTCGAGAGTAGGAAGAGGGGTGTATAATCCTTGTTTCTTTATGGTTGGCTTCGCAATGTCATAGCCAGTGTAAGATATGATATACATGCTAACATCCTGTTGAAGTTTTGGCCAATAAAAATGTTTCTAAATAATGACCAAAGTTTTCTCTATGCCAAAATGTCCTCCCATCCGACTGTAGTGGGATTCCCAAATCATGTTTGCACACTCGCTTGTAGGAACATAGAGATGGCCCAGGTGGCATAATAGTTCATCTTGAATGTGAAAATCAGTGAAAGTCCCACCTGTACCCAAGAGCTAATAGGTGGTGGCGAAGTCCGGATCTTGCTGATAAAGTTGGGGCCACTCAGATGCTTCATGTCCATAGGAATGGAGCACAGTGGTGAGTGCATCCATAGGAGGTCGAATGAGGTAGTCAATGACACGATGTGAGATACATGTCTTATACTTGATGTTGATATGGAACTGTTGCAGGTAGGTGGACCACTTCTGATGGAGGTCATTCTGTGATTTCTCATGTATCTGTATGAAATGTAGAGGATTTTGATAAGTGTGTATGATCGTCTCCTTTCCCAGAATGTAATGTTTCCATTGACGATGGGCTTGTATAATGGAATACATTTCCTTGTCATAGGTGGGGTATTTTTGGACAGTATCTGACACTGTCTCACTATGGTATGCCACTAGATGACCATATTGAGTGAGAATTGCGCCCACAACATAGTCAGATGCATCAGTCTCAATATCAAATGGTTGATGCAGATCGGGAAAGGAGAGTGTTGGAGATGAGCACAAGAAATTCTTCTAATCATTGAATGATCATTATTGTTCCTTCCCCCACATGAACTTGGCCTTGCCACTACCCTTGGTCACCTGGCTGAAAGCCCATGAAATATGCGAGAATCCCAACATGAACCATCGGTAGAAGTTGGCTAGTTCCAAGAATCTCTGAAGCTTGGTTAGTGTGGTTGAGGTTGTCTAGTCACAGATGACTTGGCTCTTAGCTAGATAAACATGTACCCCATTCTCATCAACAATGTAGCCCAATTATTGGACCTTGTTCAAGCCAAAAGAGAATTTTTCCAAGTTGGAATATAGCTTGTGCTTCCGCATAGTGCTCAAAACCTGTTTAATATGCCACATGTTCTCCTCCCACGTTCTGTTGAAGATGAGGATGTCATCCAAATATACCACCACAAACAAGTTGGTGAAGGGTCTCAATACATCATCCATCAACCTCATGAAAGTGGTTGGTGCATTTGTTAAGCCAAAGGGCATGACTAGCTATTCAAGGAGACCTTCTTTAGATTTGAAGGTTTTCTTCCATACATCAATTGGTTCGATGGGAACCTAGTGGTAGCTAGACTTTAGGTCAATCTTGTGGAAGAAATTTTCCCCCTTGAGTTGGTCAAGAAGGTCATCAATCTTGGGAATGGGTATCGACTCCTGACTGTGATTTTGTTTAAGGCTATGTAATCAATGCAGAGTTGCCAAGTCTCGTCCTTATTCTGCATGAGTACAATCGAGCTTCCACAAGGGTTGGAGTTGGGTCTGATGTTCCCCTTTTGAAGAAGTTCTTGGATCTGACACCTGATTTTGTCATTTTCCATTAGCGAGCGTCGATATACTGGTCCATTAGTTAGAGGTGCGTTGAGGGTCATATCAATTGATGCTTGACTTGGTAGTGTGTTGGTACCCATGTAGGTGAGGAGAAGATTTAATTGTATTCTTCCATGATCCCATCCACTTGCTTCTATTGCAAAGAATGGATCTGTGTAGAGGCCACGGATGTGGCGATGACCTTTTTCTTCTATGAGAATAGATCACGAAGAAGACGAACTTCCCGGTCTGTGAAATGACCTTACTACATTGCTTAGTAGAGATTAAAGAAATAGCAGTAGGCAACGCTACCTCTGGTATCCTATACAATTTTCTACCCAAAGTAATAATAACATTGTGGGGTCTAGACTCATACACAACATGATGCTTCCACAAATATGGTGTTCCTAAAATAACATCACAAAATTCAAGGGGAGAAATATCACATAGACTTCATCTTTGAAAGGCTTGATGTCATAGGGAGGAAGTCATTGTTGGCTGACACAGAGATATCTTCCTTGGAGAAGCCAGTTGATGGTGTAGGGTTGTAGGAGAATTTTCGTTGGTAGGTCCAACCTATTGAAAACCTCTATTGAAATCAGGTTCTTCTGACTACCGTTATCGACAATGAAGTGAAGTGGAGCCCCCTTTACCCACATCTGCGAGTGAAAGAAGCATTCCCCTTCCTTTGGTTCTTCTAGTTCACTTAGCTAGAATTTGGTGGTAGTGACACTGACACTGGGTTTAACATCGATAATTATCTTCCCTCCTTCAAGATTTGATTCAGAATCCAAATTGACCTCTGACTCAAAATCCTTCAGTTTGTTTATGAGTGACTACTTGGAGCATCATTCTTCAGTGTCGTGCCAAGGGATTTTATGGTACTCACACCATTTTTTTGTGTCCTTCTTTGTATTCTCATTTCCCTTCTTGTGTTGTGGCTTGGAATGGTTTTCCTGAGGGTGGCCATCTCGACTTGGTCCCTTGTTGTGTGGGTTGGGGTCGCCTTTAAACTGCTTTGGCTGTGACGGGTTTGCAAATCCAAACTCTCACCTTTTATGCTTAAACTTTTTCTCAATCTTGACAGTGTATCTATAATTTGTACCTAACGAGGCGATGTCGAGAAACTCCATTTATGTTTCAATGTATCTATGCAAACAAACACAGTATTTTAGCACCAGATGATGCTCTGAGTATTTGATACCAATTTGGTGTGCAGGTTATGGAAAATATTGATGAAATCTGGTACTGTCTGGTCCCTTTCTTGATGTAGGGTGGTCCATCTGATGTGTTGGTCCTCGTAGCTTCCAATAGGGTAGTATTTCTCTTTAATGGAATCCCAGAAGGAATCCCATGTAGGGGCCACCACAAACATTGTAGATTCCTCTACGACCCTTTGCTCAGAGTAAGTATCCCTTTGCAAAAATACCCTTCGAGAATATTCAACCATTTATCTACAACATCCGCATCTATCATTCCTTCAAATAATGGAATATAAAAATTTACCTGTACCTTGAAGGGGGTTGCATGGCTGCTTGATGAAGATGCTTCTTCTATGAGCAGTCATTGAAGGATCTTCATGAAGTTGTCCATCATTTCACTCCTTTTTCACATGAGGGCTTCCTCAAGCAACATTTTCATAGGATCTCCTGCTCCATCATCTTTATTTTTGTCCCCCATGGGTTTTTGTAGGGCTCATCGCGACCAATCTTGCAATGGCTCGATTGGTTCGAGTCCCAACTTCTTGTACCCAGCTCTTGTTGGGTACATGCATGGAGAAAAATAAATGAAGAGCAGACCACTATGATACCACTGATCCAGATTTAGGAGCAGAATGAACTGATTAACAGACTGGATACAATAAACAAAGAGATATGAAGAATGACATAGATATCCAGTGAACAATATCTTCTATTGAATAATGAAATAGGATAAAACTGTAAAAATGCAAAACTGAAACACTTGCTCGAATGGTGGTCGCTATCTCTGAGAAGAGATGTGGCTGCTACGTGAATCTGTCTGAGAAGAATCCATTACAATGAGGTTGTAGAGGCCTTTTTGATATTAATAATGAATTCTAAAACCCTAGACATCCAAAAACCTAACCTTAGGAGGTGAAACATCAAAAGTCATGTGGGCCCCTTGTTGGAGTTACTTCACACACACCTAGGATTTCTTTTTCCTAAGGTTTTTCCTTGTTTATTAGTCATAATTAGTCATTATCTAGTCTCCTATATTTTAGGAGAGAATATTCCACCTGGAGAATATTCTCTTTCAATTGACACTTCAGTTTGACTAGTTGAGTTGAGTCTAGATGTTGCATTGGTTTTGTCACCATGCAACACTGGGATCATCACCATGCTAATGCGCACTTGCCTTGGGGTCATCACCAGAATGATGCATTACCCTTGATTCCTTGATATACTCCTCACTACACTCTGTTCAGTCAATTAACTGAAGACTGGTTGACTACTTAACTCAGTTAGGTGGCAGTTCACTCTCGTAATTTCCTGAGAGACTAGACTAGGTGGAAGTTCACTCCCATAATTGTTGGTGTGTGTCCAAATCACTCTAGACCACCACTATAGTGCATTGGTTCTCCTCCAGTGTGCATTCATTGATTTATACAGAGTATATCATGTGTAAATTATTCATTATTCATTACAGTTAATGAGAAATCTTCCATTCTTTCTCTCCTTCTTCTTTCTCAATTCCTCTCTGCAAACGTGTGTAGTATTTTCTAGATAGATCTATTCTGTGTAGGTTCAACACATTTAGATGGTATCAGAGTCGACAGACTGCTAAGCAAAAGCTACACCATTTTATTTTTTTCAGGTATTAAAGATTGAAGACAACGGAAAGATGGATTTCCCAAAAGAATTCATTCTTACACCTTACAATTACTTTGCATGGAAGGAGAAAATAGTCATACATATCCAAACCAGAGAATTTTATGGGTTAACCTTGAATATAGACACATAACCGACATCATCCATATAAAAATCCAAGTACTTGAATCGAATGGATGAAGCATTCAAAATAATTTGCAGTCTTATTTCTCTCGATCTCCTTTTTCACATATCTTCCTATAAGACTCCCAATGAAGCCTGGACCACCTTGGAAGGGATCTTTGGAAAACAGGATGAGATGAGGGGACACATGCTGGAGGTGGAATTGCTCACATTAGATCCAAAAATCTTCAACAATATCCAATATTTCTTTACAAAATTCAAGGATTTAATGTCGCAACTCAAAACTTGTGGGGTTGATAAATCTAAGGAGGAGAAACAATTGGTCCTCACCATTCTTTCTAAACTTGGTCCTGAATTCTCTATGTTCCTATCAAAATTCCATTCATTCAAATTCTCCTCTGGAGCCACTTGGAAGATGCCTTCTCTTGAGGAATTTATTGAATCCATGACACAACAGCAAGTCAAGCTCATCAACATGGGAAAAATCAAAGGACCAAAGGCACATGCACTTATTGTGTAATATGGAAGCCATAAATATCAGAAATATAAATATAAATACAAAAGGAAATATCATCCCAATCCGAAGAATGAAGGGTACTCAAAACCCTTCACTGATGCCTCCGGATCCAAAGGAGAAAAGGGAAGAAAAGGGGAGAAATGCACATACTGTCACAAAGGATTCCATCCAGAATCCGCATGCATGCAAAAACAAATATATCTAATGAATCAAATATTTCAGTAAAACAACCTTGGAGATCACATCCTGGAGGGTGCCAAGAAGAAGAAGACAAAAGATCAGAATCCCAAGAAAGGAAATTCTATCCATGCCTTGATTGTCATCAACTCCTCTCTTGATGATTGGATCATAGATTGAGGAGTATCACATCACATGGTTGTCTCAAAATTAGTCTATTATTCATTGGATGCATGCAAAGGTCCTCCTATTATGATGGGGGATAACTATTTTGTCGAAGTCACTGACAAAGGAAGGATTGAACTCACCAACGGAAGCTTCGAGAATGTGTTGCATGTTATCAAAATTTCTGTCAACCTTCTCTCCATGTATCAGATGATGAATTCTGGCACTGGAAATAAATTCATATTCACACCAAAGGTTGTGGACATCTATGACATGCAAACCAACTCTAGGGTTTCTACCGGTGAGGTAAATCATCAGTCTAGATTGTATGCATTTTATGAATTCATTGAACTTGATTTTTCTTTACTGCTTACTCATGCTGATGAAAGTAGTAGGATATATCACGAAAGGTTTGGAAATTTGAATTTCAGATACATGCAACAACTTAGCAAGAAAATATTGGTTGATGGTCTACCAGACATCCATTTCTCCAAGGGAGTATGTGAGGGATGTGTTCTCGGAAAACACCCTCAAGAGAAATTTGACAAAGAAAAGTCTCAGAGAGCTTATGTGCCTTTAGATCTGATCCACACTGACCTTATGGTTCCTTTTTCACATCCATATATCATCAAAGCGAGGTTTGTTCTCATTTTTGTTGATGATTTATCACGTTTTACATGGATTTACTTTCTTAGGAAAAAATCTGAGGTCTTTCAACACCTCAAAGGTTTCAAAGCCCTGGTTGAGACACAGTCTGAAAAGAAGATCAAAGTCCTCTGAAATGATAATGGGGGAGAATATGTAATTCATGAGATCCATAATATTTGCAATGAGGCGGGGATTCAGTTGCAGCACACAGTTCCCTATACTCCGCAGCAAAAGGATTTGTTGAGCAGAAAAACAGATCTCTAAAGGAGATGGCATCTTGCATGCTGCATGCAAAGTCACTACCAAATAGATTATGGGTGGAAGCACTTAATTGTGCAACATACATCCAAAACAGATATCCCCATAGATATGTCAAGGACAATACCCCCTACGAGGCTTGGAATGACATCAAACCGGAAGTGACCCACTTTCACATTTTCGGTTCACGTGCATGGGCCCAGACTCCCTCTGAAAAGAGGAAGGGACTTGATCCATAGAGCACCAAGTGTATTTTTGTTGGATACCCTAACAGTGTGAAGGGATGTAGACTTATTGATCTTTCCTCGGGCTAGCTCATCATTGATCGAAGTGTCCAATTCAAGGAAAGTGTCTCGCATGTACCTTAGCGGCCACATGCAAACACATTTATTCTTCCACCTATCTGAGATGACGAGCATGCACATGTCGACTCTTCTTTAGGTGAGAATTTTTATTCAGAGGACTCAGATGATTCAGATTCATAGTCAGTATAGTTAGGTGTAGATTCAGAGCATGTATATGCATTTGCAGAGCCATAGCAGAGGCCCAAGTCGGAACATAATACTCTTGAGGATGCAGGGGATCTCATTGGTGATCCAGCCGATTCTACGAGGACTCAATCTGATTTCGAGGAGCCTCCTATTGCACTCACTTCCATTGAACCATTTCCCCCTAGGAATCATTTCTTGGTTCAGTATTTAGATCCAAAGTCTCATGGCGAGGCTGCTGGAAATCCCTTTTAGGAATCTGCCATGCAAGAGGAGTACAACTCCCTCCTCGAGAACCATACTTGGGATCTGGTTTCCCTTCCTTTTAGGAGGAAACTTTTCAGATCTAGATGGGTCTATAGGACCAAGAGTGCAGCGAATGGACATATTAGCATATACAAATATAGGCTTTCAGCAGGTGCATGGTATTGACTATGATGAGACCTTCACTCTAGTAGCGAAGATGGATTCCATACGATTGGTGCTTTGCATTGAGGAAGCCAAGGGATGGGAAGTCCATCAAATGGATGTGAAGAATGCATTTCTTCACGGTGATCTCTCTGAGAATATCTATATGGAGAATCCCCAAGGATTTATGCAAGATTCATCTTTGGTATGTCTACTGAAGAAGTCCATTTATGGCCTCAAGCAGGCTCTGAGGGCATGGTATTCCAAGATGGACTCCTACCTGTTGTCACGGAACTTTGTACATTGTAAATCAGACCCGAATGTCTACATGCTTAGGACGACCAATTCACTTCTACTCTTAGTTTTGTACGTTGATGATTTGTTGATCACTGGTTGCTCTACTTCAGTGATTGTTGCAGTCAAGAGGATCCTACATGATAGGTTTTTGATGATGGACATGGGTCCACTACACTTCTTCCTTGGACTCGATATCAGTCAGGATGCATCAGGCATCAAACTGTCTCAGGCCAAGTATGCACGAGATCTCCTTGAGAGATTTCACATGACAAACTGCAAGTCTGCTCCGACTCCTTTCTTATCAGGAGCCAAACTTGAGGATGGCGGGGAGACTCCACTGGTTGACAACACATTGTATAGACAACTAGTGGGGAGATTTTTGTATCTCGCACACTCTAGACCATACCTCTCCTATGCAGTTGGCATAGTTTCTAGGTTCATGCAAGAGCCCCATGAGCTACATTGGAAGGATGCAAAGTGTATCCTTCGATACGTACATGGAACCATCACCTTTGGGATTCATTGTGTAGCAGACTCTACATTATATTTGTTGGGCACCAAATCGGGCTATCTTTTTGCTACATTTCCATGACCTTTTTTACCCTTTTACACTTATTTACCTATGTTTATTGTGCTAAATCCGTGAGGTAATTACCCCTAACTTGTCTATTGGAATATTTTATTAATGAAGTGAAGTCACAGAGTTTTGCCTATTCGCAGCACTAAAATGATGTTTGACCACAACTTTTGGAGAACAGGAATCAAGGCCTCAACATCCTGTGGCAGATCTATTGTTCAGCCATTTTGAGGATAGCAACGACCAAGCCAAAGGAGGCCGCACAGCTGGAGTCGTAGATCCCTGAACCATCTTGGGCATTTCATTGATCTTGTCTATCTGGTATTAGTGCCGCTCCAACTAATGTATATTTTTAAGGGTACGGTTACCATGTTTTGGGGAAAGAGGTTGCTCCCCCTTTTGATGTATAAAAGACAGTTTATTCCTATAACTGGGGATGTCCCCATTGAGATTGTAATAACCTTTTCAGATTTATAAAGCATTACCTATTTTGTTGTCTTCATCTTTGTTCTAACCAGCGCAGCCCTGATCAGAGAACTGGGCCCACTCTCCTGATTAGGTGCTGCATCTTCCTATGTGTGTGTTATTTATCAGTTTTATGATTGTTGTTACAGTGTGTTATTTATTAGTTTTATGATTGTTGTTATAGTACGTTATTTCTTAGCTTATGCTTGTTGTTACAGCATATGATTCTTATGAGTACCTTTCAGAAGTTGTAGTTAATCTAGTTGATAGTAATGTTTTGAATCTTAAATTGTAAACCCTTGGAAAGAACAAATTGTACTCTTGCCCCTGCATATACCTTGCACATTGCCTTGAAAGGATACGCCCCTGGATTGATAAATTAATGTAGGAAAAGGGTGAATAAATCATTCATACTTGGACGCCAACATTTTGGCGTCATTGTCGGGGAGGCTAACAAGGTGCAAGACAATGATCCGGACCAACCAGAGGGTCAATCTCTCGTCCTGGGGAGAGAATGAGTTTTCTCACTCTGCTTCAGGTCCTGAGCGTAGGTAGTCTTTCTGCTCATTTTTATTTTTTCTTTTTCATTTTTTTCAATCTCTTGTCCTAGGGAGGGAGGAGTATTTTGATGCCCTGCTCTAGATCCTGAGTTAAGATTTATTTCTTTCAAACCCTTGTGTTTTTATTGAAACCCTAAATTTTACCCTGGGGAGGGAGAAGTCTTTTGACACCCTTCTTTAGGTTTGAAAGGTATTAGGTCTTTCATGTGGTGTGTTTTGTTCTTTTCCAGGGAAGGGAAGAGTCCTTTGACGCCCTGCTCTGGGCCCTGAACCTTAGATTCATGTTTTTTTTTTTTAGCTGCCTTGCTTTTTCATAATATATTTTGTCTTGGGGAAGGAATGGTCCTTTGACACCTTACTTCAAGACTAAAGCATTGTAGGTTCATGACAAAACACTCACTTGTATGAACAAAGAACCGAATAATGGGGGCAGAGGGAAAGCCCCAAAGAAGGGAGGACCAGATTTGGGAAGAAAGATCTTCATCCAATAGATTATAGAAAAGGATGAATCAGAAACATCATCTCATGCAGCCGTGAGACCAAGGGCACAAAGAGTAAAGTCCGAGGGACAATAAGTAGATCAACCAATGTTGTCTACTACATTCTTGGGTGACACAATACAACAAGTCCCTCTAGCAGTTGAAGAAACATCAAGTGGCATACCTGAACAAGGAAATCTTATGCTGACAGCAGAGGGGGAAGAGGTCACAAGAAGAGCCTCGACAAATTCAGACCACTCCATCAAGAGAGAGAAGGTTGTAGCAGAGGGATCAAGTCATCAGAACGCAGAAGAAGGGATCGAAGGAGCATTTTCATCACCCAGGGACTGGGAAAGTGTTGTTAAAGCAACTTGGATCAAAGGGGTAAGGAAGCCTCAACCATCTCCTACAGAGTTTGGTGAAATACCCAGCAATTATTGGAAGATATGTATGGCTCCCACAACCTCCACTATCGAGTTTCCAATTGGAAACCTAGGAGTTGGTGCGCCCACATTAGCAGCCTTACCAAACTTTCATGGGATTGTTTCAGAAGATCCCGACACATTTCTATTTGAATTTGACATAGTATGCCGAGGATATGAATACACGATGGAAGCCCAAAAGTTAAAAAAAATTCCTTCTACACTAAAAGGGATGGCTCTGCGATGGTTCATGGTCCTTGGAGGAAGCACTATTTCCACATGGGATGATATGCAAACAACTTTTCTGGAAAAATACCAGGATTACTGTAAATCCTGAAACATTAAGGAAGAACTTTTCAAGTTCGCACAAAAAGAAGATGAGAGTTTGGAAGATTGTGTGGAACGATTCAAGTACACCTTACAGAGGTCGGATCACTTTGACCTGGATAAGGAAATTCTAAAAATTATCCTCCTCTGATCTTTCCGTGAGGATTCAATGGAGTTATTGAACATTGTGGGAAAAGGAGACATCTCTAAGGAAAGCTTCGAAGGTATCTGCAAGTTATGCATTCAGTTCTCAAGAGGACTTGCAAGAAACAGACAAGGGATTCGCTCAGTAAAAGGGTCTGGTGGAGGTGTGACGAAAGTAGAAATCGGAAACCTGCTAGACAATCTGAGGACGGATATCCTCAGAGCCCTGTCAGCACAGATGGATACGCTACAAGTAAAGAAGAAGTAGCTGGAATTGGACAGGACTATGGCAATATTCTTCCTGACATGTAGAAAGAAGCATCCAGAGAGGGAATGTCCATTAAAATCCATAGAGGAATTTGCAATCTGTGAGCTAAATCATGAAACAAGCTCATGCCCCTCCCTACTAGGCCCGAAAGCAGTATTTCAAGGAACATGGAAATACATGGAGCAACTGTACCTCATGGGGTCTAGAAATCCATGGCAATCTTGACCACCAATGGGAAATCAAGGTATGTACTCATATCCATCTCAGTATTTCAATAATTCTAATATGAATCTTCAGTTCATGCCCTATCCTCCCATGTGGCCACAATACCAGTTTCCACCGTGGTAGCAGTGGAACCCTCAAACTAGTTTAAGCTCCTCATGGGCTCCAACTTGGCGAGGATCCCCTCCTAGACAGTTTCCTCAATCGATGCCACAGCAGCAACTCCAATTGCCCTCTAATGTGCCTCCAGGTAACCAACCTGCCCGCCCTCAGCTCCCAATCCAACCTGATCTGAATCCTAATAGCAAAGGAGTTCATCAAACTGACATTCTTAACCTACCTTCATATAGCATTTCCACTGCAGAGTTGTATGAAATGAACCTACGATCAGGGTGGACAGTTGATGCTCAACCTCCTCTAGTTACCATAGAACGAATCAACAATGAAGGTAAGGAATCAGAGCCAATTAGTAAAGAGCCAAAACAGACTGATAGAAATCAGGCATCTCCTGTAAAACAACATCAATCTGAACCACCTTACCCAGAGAGACTAACTTTGAGTAAATCAAGCCCTCAAATTGAATTTGATTTATTAGGAGAACTGCATAATTTATTTGTTAAAATTCCCTTCTTACAAGCTATGAAGGATGTGCCAATATATGCAAAGACTCTTAGGGAATATTGTTCAAATAAATCTGCAAAGAAATCCAAAGACCCCCTTACCATTCATGTTATGGGAAAATTATCATATTTCATGATGGGAAAGTCAATGCTTGAAAAATATGGAGATCCGGGGAACCCGATTATGACAGTACAGATTAATGGGGTACAGATTCCAAATGTGTTGGTAGAGCTGGGTGCTACCATCAACGTCATCACCATTGAAACCATGCATGCATTAGGTCTTCGTAACTTGAAACATACACCTACAGTATTGGAATTGGCAGACCAATCCATAGTCAAACCTGTAGGAAAGTTGGAAGATGTAACAATTTCAGTAGATTCATGGCACTATCCCATAGATTTTCTAGTCTTACAGATGCAATCTTCGGTGGGCGGCCATCCTTTGATCTTGGGAAGACCATGGCTGGCTACTGCAGATGCTTACATTGGGTGTCGATCAGGGCACATGGTTATTTCTAATGGGCACAACATTAAGAACTTAGTGTTATACCCACCTGCAGAACCAAACCCATCCATAAAACTAGCAGGAAGCAAGAAAAATTTACCTGGGAAAGAATCTAAAACAAAAAATGAGGAATTGAGGCCAGTTCTCACTATTGAACAAGCCCTTAAGTTGAAAACAGAATCGGAAGATGATGTAATTACCTCTTTTATGGACGACCCTTGCTCTGTTTCTGAAACAAATCAACAATTCATAGAATCTGTCTTAAGCTATGAGACTCAGGAAACAATTGAAACAACAGAAGGATTAGAGAAGCTACCTATTGATGCACCCAGTGAAAGTGTTCCAGTAGAACTAGAACTAGGAAAAACCCTAAATATTAATCCAGCCCTGTCAGAACCTTAGAAGAAGCAACTTGTGGATGTCCTTCAGAAACACAAAGAGGCCTTCGCCTGGGATTATACAGATATGAAGGGGATCCCTGCTAATTCATGCACCCATCATATATATATTAAGGAGGATTGTCGTCCTGTGAGACAACCTCAGAGAAGGATGAACCCCGCACTGAAAAATATCGTGAAAGAAGAACTTCAAAAATTAGTAGACGTAGGTTTTATTTACCCCATCTCAGATAGCCAATGGGTCTCTCCATTAGTAATGGTCCCTAAGAAAAGTGGTAAATGGAGAATATGCATGGATTACTAAGAATTAAATAAGGCAACGCAGAAAGATCATTTCCATTTACCATTTATCGATCAAGTTCTGGACACATTGGCTAGCAAAAAGTTTTTTTCCTTCCTAGATGGGTTTAGTGGGTATAACTAGATTTAGATAGCTCCTGAAGATCAAGATAAAACCACGTTCACATGCCCCTGGGGAACATTCGCATACCGGGTCCTTCCTTTTGGCCTGTGTAATGCTCCTGCAACGTTCCAGAGAGAAATTTTGGGAATATTCTCTGATTTGATAGATAACAGTGTTGAAATCTACATGGATGACTTTACTCCATATGGGGATTCATTTCTTGAAGGGCTGAAAAATTTAGAAAAATTTCTCGAAAGGTGTATACAAGCGCGTGTCTTGTTAAGTACGGAAAAATGTCATATGATGATGGAAGAAGGAATTGTTCTGGTACATTTTCTCTTAGCTGAAGGAATTTGAATGGACCCAGCAAAGACAAAGGTAATTTAGCGTTTCCCGACACCCAAAATGCCCACGCAGGTATGCAGTTTTATTGGTTGTGCTGGCTATTACAGGCGTTTTATAGAAAATTTTGCTAAAGTAGCACATCCACTTTTTCAATTGCTAACAAAAGATTCAGATTTTGTGTGGATAGAGGACTATGATGTATCCTTTATGAGAATTAAGGAATTGGTCTATAACACTCCAATCCTTAGAGGGCCAGACTGGGCATTACCTTTCCATGTTCATACAGATGCTTCCCAAACAGTGGTTGGTGTAGTATTAGGACAACAAGAGGACAAAATACCATACACAATTTACTATGTTGGTAAGAATTTGGCTCCAACTGAATTAAACTACATAGTGACTGAGAAAGAATTCCTTGTTATCATTTACGCCATCAACAAATTCCAACACTACATTACCGGGTATCCTACATTTGTGCATACTAATCATGCAGCTATCAGGTATTTAATGAATAAACCTGTTACCCCTGGTCATATCACAAGATGGCTCTTGCTACTATAGGAATTTGATATCATGATAGTAGATAAACCAGGGAAGGACAACGTGGTTGCAGATTTATTATCTAGGATAGAACATGAGGGTAAGGATACACCAATTGAAGATAATTTCCCAGATGAACATCTTTTTGCAGTATCTGCTAACACTCCATGGTATGCAGATATTGCTAATTATCTTGCTTCAGGGAAGGTGCCTTGACATTTGTCATATAAAGAACAAAGGAAGATTATTCACTAGAGTACCTGATATTCATGGATGGCATGATATCTCTTTCATACATGGGCTGACCAACAGATTCGACGTTGTGTGGGAGAAGATAATATCTATGAGATACTGAAGGTTGCACATGATGGACCATGTGGAGGACATTTTGTAGATAAAAGAACAGGTCACAAAGTGCTACAAATGGGATATTATTGGCCCTCCATATTTCGTGATGCCCGAGACTATGTCTGAAGGTGTGATAGCTGCCAACGGATGGGACAACCCAGGAAAGTAGATGAAATGCCTCTACAACCCCAGATATTCCTTGAACCATTTGAGAAATGGGCCATTGATTTTGTTGGACCCTTCAACCCACCTTCTCATCAAAAATCTTACATCCTGGTCTGCATTGATTATGTAACTAAATGGGTGGAAGCCAGAGCGGTCACAAGAGCAACAGAACAAGTAGTGGAAGACTTTATTTTTGAAGAAATTTTTGCCCGATACAGTACTCCAAGGGAAATTGTGTCGGATGGAGGATCACAGCTCACATCTCACATAATAGGAAAGCTGATGCGGAAATATGGAGTCAAGCACAGAGTGACAACCCCCAATCACCCCCAAGCGAACGGGCAAGTAGAAAGCACAAACAAGGTATTGGAAAATATCTTGACAAAGACAGTAGCAAGTCATCACCGGGACTGGGCACAGAAACTTCCAGAAGCTTTATGAGCGTACAGAACAACATGGTGAAACACAACTGGGTTTTCACCATTTGAATTAGTCTATGGGAAAGTCCCCTTGTTTCCAGTGGAATTTGAGATCAGTACACTAAGGACAGCTCTAGAAGTAAGCTTAGACCCATCAAAAGCACAGAAACACTGACTGGAGCAGCTGAATGAATTAGACGATATTTGGTTAGTAGTTGTCCAAAAGACCAATGTTGTTCAACAACAGATAATGAAGTGGCATGATAAATTTATCAAAAGTAAGGTGTTTCATGTGGGAGATTGGGCATTACTTTACGATTCTCGATTTAAGGATTTCAAAGGCAATCTTTGCACTCGCTAGATGGGGCCATACCAAGTGGACGCAGTGTTCGACAATGGAATGGTTAGATTAATTACAATAGACGAGAATCATACCTCGTTCTTAGTAAACGGACACCGTCTAAAACTATACAATCGTCCAGCCTCTAGAAATGCCTTTGTCAAACACCTCTCTGACTCATCTGATTTAATGATTGTTGGAATGAAGGACACTCTCACTCTGCCTTGAAAAAAATAATAATAATATATATATATATATATATAAATAATTTACTTGTTTGTATTATTGCAGGGATAACAAACGAATATGACCAGTAGAAATGTAACACTCAACGCTGTTACTCCACCAGTATTGCTATAAAGACATTGTTGTTACTCTACTGGTATGCACTGATTACTTCACGAAGTGTTGTTACTCCGCAACTGTCGTTACTTCGTCGATGTTGTTACTCCGCAACTGTCGTTACTCCGCCAGTGTCGTTACTATGCTGGTGTCATTACCCCGCAACTGTTGTTACTCTGCTAGTGCCATTACTCTACAACTGTCATTACTTCGTTGGTGTTGTTACTCGTTGCTGCCATCACATCCTGTTGTCGTTACTCCGTCAGACCTTTTGCTGCTATGTTAAGGTCCTAACCCGCACATAGGTAGATCAATGTATTCGGATGTAATAAAGGTCAATATTAATAAGACCTTTCAATAAAATAGAATAAGGCGGATGTAAGAAGACCTAATAGAAGCTTCCGCTTCTAGAAGGATCTTCCTCTAGATGATTCTCTTAATTAGTATAAATAAGGGTCGAGGGTATGAAGAACCCTAGCTTGGATATTATTGTAACAAAGCACTGCTCGACTGGAGGTTTCCCCCTCGAAGAGGCCTGTGAACATTGCTATCTGATTCAAAGTGCTATTTTTGTTGCTATTTCGTCTATCATTTCTGTGTATTGTGAAGATTATGCTGGATATTTTACTGTTATTCTGTCATTTCTAGCATTTCATTTCTATTCTGCATATTTTATATATCTGGTATCTTGCAAGTGGTATCAGAGCACTTTCCTTGGCATAAATTGTGGGTATTTTTTTTCAGGGTAGAGACGTATTCCGACGTCTTTAAGCCACAGACATCTGTCGTTACGCGCATAAACCCGCGGTTGTGGGATTCATACACGCAGGAAATACAAGTGGTTCTTAAGCGCACGTCTGTTGGCCACCCTTGTAACCCATGTTGGTACCCCTTCGAGTGGTAGCACATCAGACAACACCTGTGTATGGACTGGCCTAGATTTCCTGAAGCCCTCTGTAGATAAACCTATCGGCCGCCGGAATGCTATAGTGTCACCGAGAACAGCACTCGGGAAGATACTCTCTAGTACCTAGGTAGTCGGGTAGTACGGATAAGGGTACGGTCTATCCTCCTTAGTTAGTGCCCTGAGATATTGGGCCGAGTACTACTGTTGGACCCTGCATGTATATCAGAGAGCTATAGCACAGGGCAAACCCTTGTCTGTAGAACCCTTGAATACTTAACCCTTGGGGAACATAAACAGCAACATAAACAAATTAAACCGGCGAGATCTATTAACCCGCATCTGTATTCGGGTTGCTAAGTAAA
>ML783661.1:128067-174987 GCA_009831015.1 Picea engelmannii
TAATAAAGGTCAATATTAATAAGACCTTTCAATAAAATAGAATAAGGCGGATGTAAGAAGACCTAATAGAAGCTTCCGCTTCTAGAAGGATCTTCCTCTAGATGCTTCTCTTAATTAGTATAAATAAGGGTCGAGGGTATGAAGAACCCTATCTTGGATATTATTGTAACAGAGCGCTGCTCGACTGGAGGTTGCCCCCTCGAAGAGGCCTGTGAACATTGCTATCTGATTCAAAGTGCTATTTCTGTTGCTATTTCGTCTATCATTTTTGTGTACTGTGAAGATTATGCTAGATATTTTACTGTTATTCTGTCATTTCTAGCATTTCATTTATGTTCTGCATATTTTATATATCTGGTATCTTGCATGCTACCCCACCATAAGGTAGGTCCCCAGGTACGTCTCCACTGACTTTTATGGATTTAATTAAAATATTCCAAAAAGACATCATAACGCGTCGTGGATGGACGTAATTAAGTTGTGGGGGGGGGGGAACAGTCATAAAAAATGACGACATACCATGAAAAACATTTATGACACACGATCCTCATTAAACAAAATCTAATGATTTCGATATTCTGTAATCATAACTTGATATGTCAAATGCATACTCGTATGCACAGAGCCATAATCGGTCACCTCCCCAACACATTGCATTAAATTTCTGACAGTACCACCACAATCTGTCATCATTTCCAAACATACCAGCATTGTTTCATCTGCCGCCCCAAAAGCGATATGATGTTATTTCAGTTGCCAACGGTTTGGAGCCCTGTCATTTTCCCCTACCAACTAACTGCATTCGTCGTGCTGACTCTGCCTCTGCAACAATGGGTGAATGATCTGTGCGGCATGAACTTGAAGATACAATGAGAGTTTGTAACAATCAGGAGTTATGGCAAGTCTTTGAGAATGCGGGCTAGAATGTTTGCTTTGACAGATTGAAAGGGTCGAACGAAGAAAACGTGACAGAATTCGCACTCAACTTGAGAGAAGGAAGCTCTCGGGTCCGCAGTATTGAAATTCCTGTGACAGAGGAGGCCATTGCAGAAGTCAGTGGACTACCTCAAAATGGACAGCAATGGTTTTCAAGAAGGTCTGTCCTTCCAGAGTTTCTCAAATCCTTTTTATAGGCAGGAGAAAGCATTGTGCAGAAG
Organism: Picea engelmannii; assembly: GCA_009831015.1. Lineage (NCBI taxonomy): Eukaryota > Viridiplantae > Streptophyta > Pinopsida > Pinales > Pinaceae > Picea > Picea engelmannii. Next base: position 129,225 of record ML783661.1, read on the forward strand.
GGTCGAGGATATGACCGAAATTCGCTACCACATCCATGGAAGGAGGTAGCAGAATTCATCATGAGATATATGACTTGCGAAGGAAGATACTCCACCATATTCAAATACCATCTTCAAATACTAATTCACCTGCGATTTCCCCAAGCAGAGGCTTTCTCACTAAATGTGCCTTATTTCTTATTGAGAAGCCTTCACCTAATGGCACATTCGGCTCAGGAGTCGCGATAGGTATTGGCGACCATAACCCACCATGGGTTGGTTCAACTGTGAGTAATGAATGCCATCAGACAAATTCCGATCCTGTGGGAACTGTTTCAGGACTCCACAGAGGAAGAAGTAGCAGTCGTTGTGGCTGCCAAGGAAAATGAACCAGAAGCCACAGAGGAGGAAAATGTAGGTGAAGATGACTATTTTGACTAGGAGGAACCGGAAGAGATGGAAATGGAAGTTGAAGCATTCAAAGAAGAGGTTGGTCCCCAAGAGCAAGCCGAAAACATGGAATCAATGGAAGATGTGGAAGTTGACATAGAAAGGCCCACTAGTACCACGGACGAGGCTGCCCCACAAGAACTAGTCTCGCTTGTGGAATTAGCAGAACAATTTGATAGCATGACAACCATAGAAGCAGGGTCACAACAGACAGGAGCAGGTGAATTGATCGATATTGCGACCGAGGGTATTCCACAAGGACCTCCTGTCACCATGGAATCAATGGAGGTGGACAACCAGAAGGAAGAAGAGGTCGTGACCACCCCAACCATAGAGCCCATGGAAGAAGTGCTGGAAGAACTAGGGCATGAGGTTGGCACCGAACCACAAGAACCAGCATCGACCTCGGGACCGAATATTGAAGATCCCTTCCAGTTCTCCTTTTTATCCCTTATTCCAAAAGGAGCAAGGCGAAATCGTTCCCTTTGACGTACAGAAGAAGATCTTGTCATTCCCCCAATTCTATCACAAAAGCCACAATTGTGCGAGGTGGATGATACTCAAATAGATACATCAACAGGAGATCATCTCGCAGGGGCACCACCGATCGCGGTGAGCCCGCAACAAGAGGAATTAGCTGTAGGTGAAGAGGAGGGACCAAGTGAAGTGGTCCCAATGAATAAGCCAATGGAAGAACTAGGCGAGAAGGTCGTAAGACTCCCAGCCAAAAAAAAACATCAGCTGCAATTGAAGGAGACAACGCGACTTAAGATGGAGGTCAGGAAACTAAGGAAATAGGTACACAAATTGCAAGAGCGGATGAAGAAATACAAGCAGAAAGCTAGAAAGCCCAAGACCATAGGAGTAGAAATAGAAACTCAGACGGACCAGGCAGCCATAACCTCTGTTGCTACTCAAATAGACCCGGTCAAGCGATTGTTTGAAGACCGTGAGCATGCCTTAACAGTCGAAGTGCAGACTTGGAAATCTATTGTGGCTTAGTATAAAAATGAAATCAGAAGAACGCAGGAGCAAGCCTCCACAACTGTTTTTTAATATGTGGAGCATATAGACATCATGAGATTAAGGCATGCAAAGCAACAACTCAAGATGGAGCAGCTAGAAAAGTAAGTGGCAGAACTGAAAACAGATAAAGAGAAGATGTTTAGTTTGGTGCAAGAGGTGATGCCATGTCGGCCCCCTGCTTATAGTTATTCTTTGTTTTTGCATGAACGTTTTCTTCTATTCTTCATGGAGAGCATAAAAAATGAGATTAGTTATAAGATAGAAAATGGTGTACAATTCCTCCGAATAATGAGGCACCGCGATGTGCCAACTCAGCATTTGATGTGTGAATTTTACCTGCATGGATATTTGTTGCGCCTGGACAGAGATTGCAATCCGGTCCCATACGTGGGAGACATTCATTTAAGGGCACTCACCTCTTACACTTTCAACCAAATCAGCTGGCAGAAGGCTTTTAACACATTTGAATCTAATTATGTTACAAAGCCATTTATGGTAAGAGGAGAACCCGAAAGGGCAGTCACCATGTTCAATAAACACAACACCTTTTTGGGAATTGAGGCGAATAGAGACAGAATGTCGAGGACACAAAATTGGTGACTTGATATTTGCGTTAAGCAAATAGTCACATTTCATGAAGAAGCCCTTGATTGTTGTTAGAAAAGGTGGATGATGACACCTATAGCTATCCAAAACAGGGAACCTTTTGGGGCACCAAATTTTTCACGGGTGCTCCCCAGAGTGCCCAGATATGTGGCATGTGTCCGAACGAGTGCGATTCGATGGATGGGATTCCGGTTTCAGTTTCCCACTATTTGGTTGCCAGTAGAAGATTACACTCCAGCATATATCATTCCGGAAGATTGGTGGGAAGACGTCCACCTCTCAGATGGTTTTAAAGTTCCAGGAACAGAGATGGTCGAAGAATATGATCTCGCCCATCTTCAGGAATCCAACAGTCAGCGAAATCCAGACCTGCGGAAGCGGAGAACTACATGAGGGCATGCAGAAGGATAGTTGGGGGGAGATGTTGGGCACCAAATCGGGCTATCTTTATGCTACATTTCCATTACCTTTTTGACCTTTTTACACTTATTTACCTATGTTTACTGTGCTAAATCCGTGAGGTAATTACCCCTAACTTGTCTATTGGAATATTTTATTAATGAAGTGAAGTCACGGAGTTTTGCCTATTCACAGCACTAAAACAATGTTTGACCACAGCTTTTGGAGAACAGGAATCAAGGCCTTAACATCCCATGGCAGATTTGTTGTTCATCTGTTTTGAGGACAACAACGACCAATCCAAAGGAGGCCACACAGCTGGAGTCGTAGATCCATGAACCTTCTTGGGCATTTCGTTGATCTTGTCTATCTGGTACTGGTGCCGCTCCAACTAATGTATATTTTTAAGGGTACAGTTACCATGTTTTGGGGAAAGAGGTTGCTCCCCCTTTTGATGTATAAAAGACAGTTTATTCCTGTAACTGGGGATGTCCCCATTGAGATTGTAATAACCTTTTCAGATTTATAAAGCATTACCTATTTTGTTGTCTTCATCTTTGTTGTAACCAGCACAACCCTGATCAGGGAGTTGGGCCCGCTCTCCTGATTAGGTGTTGCGTCTTCCTGTGTGTGTGCTATTTATCCGTTTTATGATTGTTGTTACAGTGTGTTATTTATCAGTTTTATGATTGTTGTTATAGTACGTTATTTGTTAGCTTATGCTTGTTGTTACAGCGTATGATTCTTATGAGTACCTTTCAGAAGTTGTAGTTAATCCAGTTGACAGTAATGTTTTGAATCTTAAATTGTAAACCCTTGGCCAGAACAAATTGTACTCTTGCCCCTGCATATACCTTACACGTTGCCTTGAAAGGATATGCAATCGGATTGATAAATTAATGTAGGAAAAGGGTGAATAAATCGTTCATACCTGGACCCCAACAATATCTCATTGGGTTTACTGATTCTGACTGGGTTGGTGATAACATTGATCGCAAGTCCACATATGGTTACTCACTTAGTCTTGGTTCTAGGCCTATCTGTTGGTCGAGCAAGAAGCAAGATGCCATTTCTCTATCTTCAGCCAAGGAAAAGTACAGAGGGGTAGTTAAAATAACCATTCAGGCTATGTGGCTACAACATTTTCTCACTGAGTTGCGCATTCAATTTCACAGGTTGATTTTCATCTGGTGTGACAACCAGAGAACTCTGAAGTTCTGCAGAGATCCATTTCAGAGGCAGCAAACGAAGCACATCGAGATCCACATGCACTACATCTGGTACTTATTACACGAGGGGATCATCAACCTACAATTATGTCCTTCAGCAGAACAGATGGCAAACATCTTCACCAAGACCTTAACTGAGTAGAAGTTCCATTCTCTGTGAAGTCATCTTGGGGTGAAGGACACAGTTGCCTAGCAACTGTAGTTGTTATTTTTACATACATTGTACCTTGAGGGGGGAGGGGGGTTCCCATGAGGTTTTCCCTCTTTCCTCACTTTATTTCAGTGTATCTTTTGTATTTGCGTACCTAACATGGCCTCGTTGTTGGGACCCATTATTTATTTTCACCATAGTGATGTTTAGAGGGGGTGTTGGAGTTACTTCACACACACCTAGGATTTCTTTTTCCTAAGGTTTTTCCTTGTTTATTAGTCATAATTAGTCATTATCCAATCTCCTATATTTTAGGAGAGAATATTCCACCTGGATAATATTCTCTTTCAATTGACACTTTAGTTTGACTAGTTGAGTTGAGTCTAGATGTTGCATTGGTTTTGTCACCATGCAACATTGGGATCATCACCATGATAATGTGAACTTTCCTTGGGATCACCACCATACTGGTGCATTATCCTTGATTCCTTGATCTACTTCTCACTACACTCTGTTCAATCAGTTAACTGAAGACTGGTTGACTAGTTAACTCAGCTAAGTGGCAGTTCACTCCCGTAACTACCTGAGAGACTAAACTAGGTGGATGTTCACTCTAGTAACTGTTGGTGTGTGTCCAGATCACTCTAGACCACCACTATGGTGCATTGGTTCTCCTCCAGTGCACATTCATTGAGTTATACAGAACATATCATGTGTAAATTATTCATTATTCATTACAGATAATGAGAATTCTTCCATTCTTTCTCTCCTTCTTCTTCTTTCTCACTTTCTCTCTACAAATGTGTGTATTATTTTCTAGCTAGATCTATTATGTGTAGGTTCAACACATTTACACCCATATGGGTAAGTTGGTACCTCAACTTCCTGGGGTCATAACGTTTGCATACGACCTTCGTTTTAGGTGTGTGATAGCCCGTTGGAAAGGTATTTTAGAGAACTACACATTTTTCCATCAAACTCTAACTAAGTCTATATTTTGGCTGTGGCAAGCCATAAAAACACTATTTAGGCCTCCAAAACGGCCCTGGAAGTACAGCAAGATGTGTTGACATGAAAACATACAAAATAAGCCAGTTGGATTGGGTGAGAGGCCACCAATATCCACCTAGAATATGTGTAGGGATTCAGACAACCCCAGAAGTGTATAACCCACAATTACAAAGAAGTATAGAAGAATGTGTTGAACTAAAAATGGGCAAGAGGAGCTAGTTGGAATAGGTGGGTGGCCAACAATAGCCAACTGTATAAAAAATGGTGCAAATATTTTTGGATTACACTCTTAATCAAGTTCATAAATGTTGTTAGGGAATTGGTCAACCCAAATGGTACTAAAATAAATTTATCATGACTAAATATTGTTCAAAATGAAGTATTTGTTATATCCTCATCCTCAATCCTTAACTAGTGGTATCCCAACCTTAACTCAATCTTGGAAAATATTGAAGCTCCCTTTAGTTGATCAAATAGGTCATCAATGTGAGGCATGGGATACCTATTTCTAATGGTGGCATTCTTGAGATCACGATAGTCAATGCATAGCCTAAGGGTTCCATCCTTATTCTTCACAAAGATCATTGGTGCTCCCCAAGGTGATACACAAGGCTTGATAAATCCATGGTCAATAATTTCCTTGAGTTGCACACTTAACTCATTAAGTTATCGAAATGACATTTAATATGGTGTTTTAGATATGGTTTCTATCCCTAGTTTCAAGGAAATGGAGAAATTGAATTCGTGTACAAGGGGTAATATTGGAAAGTTTAGGGGAAATACATCCTCAAATTCAAATAGTACTAGATGATAATAAGAAGAATGGTTTCTTTCTTCACTAATTTCCTCATCTTCATAAATCATGAACCCTTTTCTCATACACTTTTTAATCTTCTTAGATGATATGAAACAAGAGGTAACTTCTCGCTTAATCCACTTAATCATTACAAGATATCCTAGATCATTTTGACAAACAACCTTCTTGTATCAATATACAAAAGCTTGATGGGATTCAATACAATCCATTCATATGATTAATGTTGGGGAAGGGGGTGGGACCTGTAACCAAACAAACAAACAATTTTGCATATAATCCAAGAGGGAATAAATATTCGAAGACAAAGGTGGTGTCTAAAGACACTATCACGACACTTAAGAAAAGTTCACTATGACCAGAACACCATAGTGCATATTGGATCTTGATATCTCCATATGATATCAACTCTATCTCTTGTTTATAATGACCCAAGAGGTATTTTATTTATAGCCTCAATATCTAACTAACTTCCACATAATTTGGAATATCTTGACCACATGTAACCATCGGTTGTTAGATTTGACTCCACCAAATCAATGTTGTTGGTCAGATTGACAAGTATGATCAACCCAACCATCCATGCATCTAACTCATAGTCAATTGTTGGGCTAGTTGATCCACTTCTCAGCTATGTTCGACTATCAGTTGAATTTTCGACTGACAAGAATTTTGACTACTCAATCGACTAATGTAGAGTTTTGGTCGATTACTCAACTGACTAAATCCAAGAGATGTGTGTTGAACTATCAATGATCTATTTTTGAACACCCCCCCATAAACACATGTCTCTGAAGATTCAGGAGGTGAAATTATGTCATCATGGCACCCCCCCATAATTGTAGATTCCTGAAGTCCAAGCATCGTACCGATATTAATAAATCTAGCTTCAACTAAAGGTTTGGTGAAGATATCAACAACCTTATCATCTATATTGTAATATTCAATAGAGAGAATGTTCTCATGAACCTATTGTCTCAAATAGTGAGCATGGAGCTCAACATGCTTCATATTATTTTTGTCAACAAGATTGTCAACAACCTATATGGAACTATGGTTATCATAGTAGATTTTAGTTGAGATCTAAATAGAAAGGCCAAGTTCACCCAAAATTTGGAAGATCCATACTGATTCAGTAACTACTTGAGCATTGTCATGATATTCTTCTTATATAAGCAATAAAGAGACTACCTTATGTTTCTTGCATGACCACACTAAGGGTCAAGTGATAAATAGAAAAACATATCCAAAAGTGGACTTCCGATCATCATTGTCACCTGCCCAATCCAAGTTGGTGAAGTCAACCAACGAGTCTAAACTTCAACAATAATTGATACCAAAATCAGTGGTACCCTTGAGATAGTGGATGTTGACCCTTGGTTATGGAAGCAAGCGAATATCAAGGAAGGAAAGAAAAAATGTGAACTTCGTGGAAGACACAGTGACTGTTACTGGGTCGAAGTAAGCAAAAGAGCAGAAAAGATGGAGCGAAGTAAGAGAAAGAAAGACATTGGATGATGAGATTGAGGATGATAGATCAGCAAGGAAGATGGATTGTGGACAACTCAGCAAGTGGAAAAAGCTACCGTTGGATGCTTTGGAGCACTACGTGAAAAGGAAGGAAAGACAGGCTGGCAAAGCCCTAAAAACACGGGTCAAGTTGACCTAGGGTTTTGGTATTTAGGGTTTTTACACTTAGGTCTCGGCCTAAGGCTATCGGTGAGCTATTGTAATGTATAAATAGAGGTCTAAAGGACCTGGGATGAGTTGTTGTTGTTGTTATTATTACTGGTATTGTTGGTTTTAGTTTTGTTATTGGCATGAGCAATTATTTTCGTGTGAGAGAGAAGTGTTGAGTGTAGAATCTTATAGTATTGTAAGATCTTCAGCTCGGTGCGAAGGTCAACCCTATAGATGGACGTGCGGGGGGGGAGAGAAAGAAAGGAGAATAAATAAGATCTTCTAGCTAAGAGCGCAGACAAGAACAATATGCTTCATCTTAATATATCATAAAGCACAGTTCTGTGGACGTAGCCCTAGAAAGAGGGTGAACCACGTATATCTTGTGTTGTGTGTGTGATTGATGCTCTATTCTTTTTCATTTGATATAATGCTATTTTCATTACTGTGTTAGATCTGATTGATAGTTCTACGGAGTAGATCTGAACTAGTAAGTGATATATAAAGGTTGTATTGCTCTTGTATTAGATCCACTTGGTATTCCCTTTGGTTGTAGACATCTCTGTCTTGCAACCTCCCCATAGCTACTTCGGGTGAGACTGCATCTGCCTCGCAGGTGTTGCCGAAAGGGCCAGTAGTTAGGGCTTGTTGGTGCGCTCTTGGAGCTGAACCTTGGGTCTACCCCTGTGCCAATAGTGGACAATTCATTTGACTACTTTCTAGTGGCTTTCATTAGGGTCCTACATAAACTGAGAAACCACACTAGCAAAAAAGGAAATGTTAGGTCAACTATGAGTAAGATAAATAAGACTTTCAACAAGTTGTCGATAAAGTGTATCATTGACTACAGGTGTTTGACAATTTTTGGTGAGCTTTACTCTGGATTGAAAAGGAGTAGCACATTGATGACATGCAGACGTATTAAAACATGTCAATAGATCCATCACATATTTAGAATGAGACATGAAAAAGGAATCACATAGTGGTAATACTTGAAGACCCAAAAAATAATGAAGAGTACCAAGATATGTCATGTCAAAGGAGTTGGCAAGTTATTTCTTCAATCTAAGGATGAGATCATTATTATCGCCAATAATGAGTAGGTTGTATACATATACAAAAAAATCAAAGTATCTCCATTGGTATGGAGTACATACAAGTTGTGATAAGATTCAGAATGTTTGAAACCAAGTATAAGAAAGAAACTGTCAATCTTATCATACCAAGCTCGGGGAGCCTACTTCAAACCATAAAGTGACTTCTTGAGTAAAAAATGCAAGGTAGAATATATCACAAAATCAGGTGGCTCTTCCATGAAAATTTCTTCAGATAGGTTTCCACGAAGAAAGGAACTCTTCACATCCATCTATGGATTTTCCATCCAAAATGAGTAGCAAGGGAAAGAATCACTCAAACATAATTCATCTTTGCAACAGAAGAAACTGTTTCAAAGTAGTTGATTCCTTCTTATTGAGAAAATCTCTTCACAACAAGGTGTTCCTTATCTCACTCAACAATACCTTCAAAGGTAAATTTGGTCCTGTAGACCCATCGAAACTTCACAATGTTATTTCCTTATAGTTGGGGAAATAAGTCCCAAGTTTCATTCTTCAACAAGGAACCAATTTCTATTTGCATAGCATGTTCCCATTCAGGTCATCCTTTTACACCTGAGTAGGAAATTGGATCAAAAGTTTCAAGTACACTAGTCATCAAGGAAACAATGGCATGTTTCTTTTGTTACACACCTATTTGTTGCAATTAAGTGTCACACTTTCTTCATCATGTGGTAGTGTTTTTCATAATCCATATACATGTTGGAGGGGAAACCTATCATTTGGAGGTCAAAATATTGCCTTTTACCTTTATTTTTTAGTCGTTTTTGAGCTTCATCGCCCCCCTTCCCATGTATAGAGGGGGATGAACCCTCTTCATCGCTCCTTTCTTGGTTGTAGTGGAGTGATACTATCAATTCCTACTCAGTTCTAGGGGGCGATGAAGTAGTTTCATCCATTATTCCTTATTTTGAGAGGTTATTTCTGGGAGATTTCAATTGGTTAAGGGATTGGTTCGAGCTACCCTCTATTCAAGGCAAGGCCAATCTTGTTTGTTCAAAAAAATCCTCACTTGATCACATCCTCTCCTCAAAATTATCTTATGGTTGTTATGCCTCAATTCATATATAATGTAGGCCATTCTTGTGTGAAAAGGGGAATAATTTCAGGATAACATATTGTTCATCTTGTGACATTCAAGAGGCTGTAAAGGAGATCTTGGAGGAGTTGCTACAACATAGATATTCAGGTTGTAAATTCGTTGCTATTTATTTCTTTCCATAATATAACTTGGCATGTTCCCTTGATGCTCATGTTGTTCACTATATGTATGTCTATTTTTGTTTAATGCAATACAAATCGATCTATTCTGCTTAACAATGTATTGTAGACGAAGAAAGTGTTTCTTTGTTCTTTGCAGGACTTCTGTTGCACCAAAGCTTGGACATCAAGATCAATGGCTTGAGCAGCAAGGAGAAACAATGTATGAATGGATGGCAATGTCATCATTTCCATTGTCATCATATTAAATATGAATTTTCATCAACACATTTTTTTGTAAGTGGAAGGTTATCTATTCATATATACCAACTACCAAAGTATTTACATGATTTCAGAGAATTTAGTGGATATAGCGTCAGAATGAATCCTCTATAATTGTTTATCAAGGTGATTGACTTAAATAATATTATACACAACTTTGAAAATGTTTGGGTATGTCTTGGCCACTAGCCATTTTATCCTAATAGAAACAAAAGTAAACAATATGAGTATATCTTATCCTCAAAGATAGAGGAGAACTTGATATTATTCGTGTTATTCATCCTTATTATCAAGAGAAATGGGGTGTTGGGAGTCCTCTCTAGCCTTGTGGTCTTCCATTTCTCCCTCATTCCCATCCTCTAGAGAAAACTTTGAACCATAGATGGGTTTTAACAAGAAGTTGTATTTGTCATTGAGTTGTTGTTTCTATTCATTGATACCACTCAATAGGACATTGTTCTTCTCTGAGGCTGAATCCGTGTGATTGGTTGTCATTTCTTTTATATACTAGTATATATCTAGGGTCAAAGAGTACCTAGTGGTATCCAAGATGACATGAGGCAAACCATGTATCCAAGATGACATGAGCGAAATCCTTGTATATTTTCTTGCTTTTTGTAGCATCGTTATGCCCACAAACCTTATCCTCTAGTTTTCCTAGATAATCCATTGCAGTGACCTTATATTGACCATTGAAACCTTGTGCTATACATTGATCCTTGGCATTTTTGTCTCTAGTTCAAATTCTTTTGGGGTGACTTCCTAGTGAGCCCTGCATTTGGGGGATTTTCCCTTGCCTCTATGCATGGGTTGTGCTAGCTCAACCTCCTTCCCCTTCTCCTTCATTCAATGTTCCCTTATCTCTTCTTCATCTACTTCTTTGTTGATATGTTCTACCTCTTAAACTAGAATAGGTACCCTATAATCCATGGTTACCTTGATGCTTGCAACTCCTTCCTCTAGTTCTTTCCCCACCCATCCCAAATTCGTTGTCCTATGTTGCTTTCTGCATAAATAAAGGGCAATGGGAGAGGCCATTATATGTTGGGTGGAATCATGATGAGAAGGACGTTGATTTTGAGCCAATTCACTATAAACCCCCATGATCATGGACATGGCATCATGCCTTTGGAATCTATCATTATGAAACATACCAATAGCATCATGTTTATAGTTCTTATCCAAGCACACTACTAAGTCCAAAGCTTACAAGTTCCTTCATGTCTAGAGCCTTAATTAATCAAGGCTATGCAATGAATGTCATCCTCCTCTTCATTAACGAGGGGCATGTAGTGAATGCCATCCTCTTCTTCATTAACCAAGGGGCATGTAGTGAATGCCATCCTCTTCTTCATTAACTAAGGGTGTGTGGTGCATGTCATCCTCTACCACCCAATGTCCATCAATGTGGTCATCTAGTTGTGTGATGTGCATGACCTTTATCATCCATGACACCCTATAAGGATTTTTTTTCAACACTTAATGAATTGAGTTTAATAAATAAAATTCACATAAATTTATATTAACATTAACCATATTTATAAATCTAACTTATTTTGGGGATTTATTAAATTTGAATAAAGATAAGAAAAAAAAATCTATAAATATTTAATTGATGGCTAATTTATTATATGATTATATTTATGTTATTGTCCTAATAGTTAAAAACAAATATGAATGAATTACATGAAACATATACATTGTCGCTTGTAAGTACACCTCACTGCTTACAATAGGAATCCATGAAAAGTTTCCTCAAGTGGAATTAGATAATGATGGTACTGTAATTACAGCCATGCCTGTATTGTTGGAGAAAAGATTACCAGGCAAACATCTAATCTGAAGGCAAGGATATTTCCACCATGGAATTCATTATTTGTTAACAAACGACATTCTACTTTATAAACTCATAACAGGAATCCATGAAAAGTTTCCTCGAGTGGAATGGATATGGATGGTACAGTAATTGCAGCAATTGCATGTATTAGTTAGAGCTGATGTAAGAGATTACGAGGCAAACATCTAATCTTATAATTTATCAACAAACGACATGATACTTTATAAACTTACAGTGGGAATCCAAGAAAAAAGTTTCCTCCAGTGGAATGGATACTGATGGTACATCATGTCAAAGCAACCTGTTTGATTGGTAAAGTAGCAAATTGCTACTGTTTCTTCCTGTAGTAGATATCAGTTCCATCAATGCAGCCTGTAGTGGATATCATTTCCTGACAAATAGCGCGTTGTTTCCAGTAAACGTACGCTCTTGAAGGAACGTGGACAACTCCCGCAAGTTTGTCGGTTGAAGAAATGGCTCTGTTCGTTACTTTAATGAGTCGGTGCCAATAATCTTTACCGTCAGTCGGTGCATGCATATAATTTGACAACTTTGGAAAAAACCTAATTTTGCAGGTTTGTACATACATCTTGGAAGAAACCTGAGTTCTCCTGTATTGGCAGGTGCATGTTAAATGGACAACGTGCAAGTTCTTCTTTAGTTGGTGGAAATACGGAAGAAGACGTGCAAAGCACGCAAATACAATATTATTCATTCTGTTCGCACTACTCATTCCCTTTGCCTTCCTTTGTACTGAGACCAAACCAAAAATGGCTAATTTGGCTTGGTTCACTTGAATTCAGAGGCCTTGTTCGTGCAATTATTTGCTGTGTTTGATGTCGCAACAGTATATGCTCTCAGAAAGTAGATCAGGATTCTGGGTTCTGTATTGGTTGAAAATTTAAAATGAGATCGTGAAAGAACCTATAAGGAAAATAACCCGAGAGGAAAGATTGTTCCCAAGTTAACTCACTCTATCATCTTTTTAAGAAAATTTAAAATGAGATCGTGAGAAAACCTATAAAGAAAATAACTCGAAAGGAAAGATTATTCTCAAATTAACCCACTCCATCATCTTTTTAACAAAATATTGAATAACCTAACCCATTTCTAAAATTATATGAAATACCACCCTGATTAAGTCATCCATGAAGCTTTTTGATTCATTAACCAAACAACTTTATTTTAATCTTTTTCCATTATAAATATATATGCCACCGTATGAACTTATCCATGTATGCTTTCAAACCTTTACAATTTGTTTTTAAAGCACATGGCCATATATATCACAATCATGCTCCTAACAAGAGATTAAGTCCCTCATTAAATTTTTACCTTTTGCTTTTATATTTTAAAATATTTTCCATTGTCATAACACACATTCATGTTACTAGGAATAGGTCAAATCTTTTAGTAAGGTAGTGTTGAACAAGCAACCATTTTCTTTTACTTTTTGCTTGAGGTTTTTCTCTTTCCTTTTTGTTTCAATTTAATAGGTAGTTTAGGCAAAAAGTTGGGTTCCCTTTTTTCTTTTTAGGAATAGGTCAATTTTTTTTAGTAAGGTAGTGTTGAACAATCAACCATTTTTTTTTTACTACTTTGTTTGTTAGGTTTTTCTTTTTTCTTTTTTTTCAAATTTAAGAGGTAATTTAGGTAAAAAGTTGGGTTTTTTCTTTCCTTTTTTTCTTTCAAGTTCAAGAGATAATTTAGCAAAAAGTTGGGTTCCCTCCATTCCTTTTTTCTTTAAGTTCAAGAGAATTCAATCTTTCTTATCATAACTTGAAAATTTCTCTTTTGCTTTGAACAAATAATCATTTTCTTTTACTATTTTGTTTGTTAAGTTTTTCTCTTTTCCTTTTTGCTTTAAGTTTAAGAGGTAAAAGTTAGGTTCCTTTTTTTTCTTTATTCTAAGATAATTTAGGGAAAAAGTTGGGTTTCCTCTTTTCCTCATTTCTTTTAATCTTTAAGTTCACGAGAATTCAAGCTTTCCTATCATAATTTGAAGAAAATTTCTATTTTCTTGTTTTGAATAAAGTCCTCAATCATTTTCATGACTTCAATAATTTTTGGATGAGTCTTCTTATATTTTGGAATGTTTTATTATTTCACTAACTTTTTTAGCAAGACTTAAAGCTTTTTGTGGCGTGTCAAAGTTCTCTTTCTTGCGAAATGTCGCAAACAAGTTCAATTTTTACAGAAATTTCAAAGGTTGCGATACGTCGCAACATAACAAAATTGTATTTTTTTTATATGTTGCAGCATTGCAACTTTTCTAAAGTCACGATACGTCTCAACATTGCAACATTTGTGAATATGTGACACCGATTAAAATTTCTAGAAAATCATGGTTTTGAAATGAAGAAGCAAAGTTGTTTTCATGCGATATATCACAGGTTCAAAAGTGCAAAGTTAGCGATAAAGGAAATTTAAATAAAGTCCCAACTTTTCACACACCTACAATTTTGTAAAAGATGCAATACAATGATAAATACAAGTTATCATCAATCTCAAAGCTCTCTCTGGTGCGACATATCACATCCTCACAAAATTTCAAAGTTGGTGAGACTGTGACACAAGAATGCATGAATCACTCACCTTGAAAACTTCTTCACTTGTGGCATGCCTCACCTCACGAAGAAAAGAGAAGCTAGTTAGCATGAAAATTAATATCTTATAAGGCGTGACACATCGTATAGCCTCAAGTTTTGAAGAAGTTCTATAATGAAATCTTTTTGTGTCGAGAACATAGTTGAGACAATGCACTAAGACTGAAGAGACATGTCACACCTTTGGAAAGTTTCCAATGGCATGATACACTGCATTGGAAAAAAATTTGGAAGTTTCAAAAGTGCACTGATTCAGCATAAAAAGATAAAAAGAAAGTAAAATGGTTACTGCACATTATAAAAGAGGCACTACGATTTTATTTTTACTTTGCATTTTACCAAGTATCAAAGTGATAGTGGGCAATCTTAGCACGTTTATTGATATTCTTCCACTATCAAGATTGAACAAAAGAAGCATGCCTCATCATCTCAACCTTCATTCATCTACCGTGAGTTGTTTACTATACCCAAGTAGGATTTGCTTCACTTTAAATGAACGTTTTTTTAATCCCTTCAATAATCATTTGCATTTCAATTTTTTTTTGTCACTTAGCCTATGAGAGATTCTACATCCCCTCTGCCCCNATTGTTTCTCCCATAAGTCAAGCACAAGAACACAACTCAAAACATTTGCTTGCAACCTTGGACATGGTTTGTGTTGGGCACAGACCCATTTTGGGGAAAAGGCTATTTTTGGAAAGAAAAGCACAAAGTGGGAAAAAGACAGATGGAAGGGAAGGAAACACATGTGAGGGAAGCATGCAAGGGAAACCTAACTACATTAGGGTTAGGGTTTTTGCAAGAGATTGTAATGGATGATAAGCCAATAATATGCATAAGTAGTACCTAGGAGGTCTAGGGAAAGGGGAGAAGAAGGCTAGAGGCTGAGAGAGTCCAGAGGTTGTAAAAAGATTGTAAGATCTGCAACATTTTGTAAGCTGGTTAGCTAGAGGAGAGTCGAGCAACTCAATCCCGAGGGTTATATCACAGGCTAAGGGGCCTAGTGTGATCTAGTCAACACCACAGGGATCAGGAAGCATGATGATATTGTAAGATCCAAGACTGTAAGTGCGCTCAACATAATATATTATTGAGACATAATAAAAGAGCTTGAGAGCCAAATATTTTATGGACGTAGCTGAGGAGGGGGTGAACCACAGTAGAACATGCATTATGTGACTAAATGTTATGCATCTCATTTGTTTTTAATGATTAAATGTTAGATAAATGAATGAAGGAATTAGTTAGATCTGATATTTCACATGCATGAGTAAGAGTGACATATTAATCAAGATAAGTTGAATGTTAGACTAAGTAAATGAAGGTCACAGGGTAAAATCACAGATCCCCACTCATTTCGAGGATGCAAGCACCTGAGTATTGCAGCCACCCATAGAACTATCTTGGGTGAGACTGCACAGTGCACCATGTGTACTGCGATGCCTTCTGGTTTACCGAGGGGCCCGATAGTTTTAGAGGGATTTTGTTGGAAGCTTGTTAAATCTGAACCTAGATCAACTTATGACAGTAAAGTAAGATCAAAATAGATAAAGTAATAGCCAACAAATGGCTACGTTGCCGGTTGGACCAAAATGGGATTGAGTTAATGAGATATGTTGAAGAAGCGTAAAAAGAAGGTCAGATTTGGCAACAAAACGTTAAAAAGAATGAGAATATAAAAGGGGATGTTGAGACCGTGGAACCCAACGAAGGCAGAGATTGAGAGATGGTTGAAAACAAAGGAGATGGAGTTTTCATAGAAAGATAATAGAAACCCGAAGTTAACACCGCACAAATATATGGACAAGTGTGTATTCAACGACTTGCATGAAGTATTTTTTTGTGATTTCTCGCATGTGTTGAAGGAGTGGATATTGAGGTTGAAAGACAACCATCCTACAAATTGGATCAGAAATCTAGAGTGGAATCCTATGGAGATCGCATAGTTACAACAAGTTGACAATAAATTTATGTGTGTAGTAGAATTCTGGTTAGATAACATTGTTGCAGGATTTATCACAGAATTTGCAGTAGATACTGTGAAGTCTTACAACATAGAAGAGAAAGAGTTTGTGAAGGGACCTCGAGGTAGGTATATCAGATCACTATATACTTCCATTAATATGTTACTGTATAACAAAGGTGTAATGACAATGGCCTCAGACAACTAAACTTCCATGCATGCATGGGGGAAGTGGGGAAGCACTAACAAGAGACAGAGAAATGGAGGAAGAGATGGATAAAGGAGAGAAGGAGGAGGCCTTGGATCCAATCATGTTGGAGGAAGAACAGATCAAGCATATCATGGAAACAACTGGAAGAACGTGTAGTGGAGTACCCTACCAATATAAGATGAACAATAAGAAGAGAGCCATAGCCGCGAGGGAAGGCTTGGAAACTGATGAAGAAGGGGTAGAGGATCTCCGGGATGTGGAGAAAATTGAGGAAATCTTGCACGTAACATATGAAAGAAAGACAAGAGGTCCAAGAGCGGAAACCAAAGGCATAACTCCTATCCATATCAATGTCAGTGTGGAACCCATAAGCCCATGTGTGACTAATAAACCAGAAAGAACACCACCATTTAGGCAACTGAATTTCAGTGGAAGAAACATAACAAGAAGTACATATACACAGGGAGAAACAACTGGGGGAGCCAGTTTAAGAAGCATTAGTCGAGGATCTACACCGAGCGGAGGTAGTAGTTCAACATTCAGGATGGCAGGACATGATCCCACCATCAGGTTACTGGATTTCAAGGGAGAGGTGTCAGAGGACCCTGAGAAGCACTTGTTCATCTATGAAAATATCTGGGAAGTAAAGCAGATCATAAATGAGGAAACTAAACTTATGTAGTTAGCCATCACTCTAAGAGACCACACACTGGATTGGAACATGAGCTTAGCTACAAATAGTCCACCTGGAACAACCAGAACGATTGTGGATATCAAGAAGTTGTTAATAAATGAATTCCAGAAGCCTATCTCAGAGGATCAATACATGAATGAGATGATAGAGATTAGACATAAACTAGGAGAATCTGTGTGGGAGATTGACCAGAGATTCAAACGATTGAAGGGAAAGCTAAAGTATGTCATGACAGAAATGCAGCATAGGCATCTATTTTTCAATTCACTGCTACCACATTTGAAATACCCCTTGAGACAACAAAAGTTTTAGATCCAGGCAGAGGCTCTGCATGAAACCCTACAACTGGAAGAAAACCAATATCAGAAGATAGATCCAACAATAGAAGAGATTAAGGAGGATCTGAAGAATCTAACATTTCAATTAAACCATAACAGGAATAAGGAAAAAAGAGAATTTGTTTGGTGTACCACATGTAGGATAGAAGGACACCACAAGAATGAATGACCAACATTCACAAAGTACATGGAAACAAGATTTCCAAACCCTTTTCCATTTGGAGGACTATGGTGTGAGATATATAAAACACATGGGCATGATCCATATCACTGTCCAATGATGCATAAATACCAAACAGTACCTAAGAGTTCATATTGCAACTTTTTCAAGTCAATAGACCATGATGACAAAGATTGCAGGACGATGGAGCTGATGAGGGAAAGAACATTAGACACCTATAGGGTGCAGGAAAAGATGATGACAGGGCAAGATGCACCACAGTTTAATCAAGTACCAACCCCATATAACATTGTGCTACAACAATATAACACTGTGCAATCGTAATACAATACCGCACAACCACAGTATAATCTCGTGCGGTATAACCAAGCATCCCAATACAATGCACCGCGAGGAGATTGAGCTGGCTACAGAGTTGGGGGATGAGGTAGAGGATGTTTTGGAAGATGCAGAGGACCGGTGGTATGCCATAACTATCAACAACTAGGACACTATGCAAGGGAATGTCCACTTCCACCTGCGACATGTATGTATTGTTGTGCATCCAACCATGACATAGAAGATTGCCTGATACTATTGGGGAAGATCCAGGAAAAGAGAAATAAGAAAGATCATAATTTTCAATGGATTTCTGCAGAACCAAGGGATGATGGAAGAAATATCAACATACTTACGCATGAAGGAGCTAAGATAGGAAATGACACAATAAGAAAAGATCCAACACAACACCAATGGGTGAAGAAGAATGTTGAACCACAGAAGAAGTTTGATGCGTAGAACGAAAAGGGGATATTCAAGCAAGCCATAAAAGAATCCTTGAAGCCAGACATTACATCTACATCTATTGTGAAACATCCTCAAGACATACCAACATTCAAGATGCCTTCATTGCTGGATCACACTAATGAAGCGCAACCTCTAGGACAAGTAAGTACCATAAAGGCCAATCCTATGTTAAGATACTAAATGACCAATCATCTGTTAAAATTTTGCAAAATATGCGAAAAAGATGTTGTTGGTTTTAAACTACCAAACAAATCTACGCTACTAACCCGAGGTTCGTATCTTTCAGGGTACCAACAAAGCCTAAAATTATCATCCCTTTTGGTGAACTAGAAGGCAACACAACACACAGAATGCACTGCGCAGTCTCACCCAATATAGCTTTTATGGGTGTTATAACCCTAATTGCACCATACATGCTTACCTGGCATCAGCCCATCTCAGATCCCTTCTTTTCCAAAGCACTGCTCAACAACTCTTTAAAAAATCCTCTTTTATAAAGGCCCATGTGCCCTACTCCATTACTGCATGCATGTACACGCTAGCTGACCTCAAACAACCCGCGTGGACCGACAAAAGCACGGAAAAAAGGAAAGTTGCCGATGGAACACACAGCTCTGGGTGAGTTAACTGAAACTCCCGGCCATGCATGGCCGAGGGTTCATCCAAATACCTAGCTTCTTCTAACCTATAAAAGAAGGGCTAGGGGTCCCATTTGGAAGAGGAAAAAATATAGCAAAGAAACTCTGCCCATTTTCATATTCCCATTGTCCCAACCCTTTAGCCATCCTTATGCCCGAAGAGAGACAAAGAAAAGAAGTTGGAGGACAGTTGAAGAGGAGCCCAGGATTAGGTTCGCGGAGCGGTGGCCGGTCTCGAATTTTTGTAAGTTGACTCATTCAAAGTAATAAAGACAATTCTTTTCCTGTCCCAATTCATGAGTTATTCATAATTTGTTAAGTACATGTTTGAATTTCTAACCTGTTAGTCTATAGGTAAGCTGCATGTGTAGTTGTTGCTTGTCTTGTATGTGGGTCAACATTGGAAAGGAGAACTGTGAACAAGTGATCAAGTGCAACAAGGGATCGACATCAAACACCTGGAGCGAGGTAGGTTGATCTAGCCATGTTTTACTGAAAAGAAATAGGATCTAAGTCTGGGGATGAAGGTAGAAAGTAGATTTTCTCTTGGTCATATATGCATGCAAAGCATAACCCTATTTGCTAGTCCGTAAGGATATTTCCCTCACAACAGAATTGGTGACCATACTGGGGAAGTCTCTAGGGTTCCTGGAATTTTATTTTTTGGGTAGTTTTTAGAAAAAGACTGGTTTTTCTTACTAGTTTTTTTTTTAGTTTCTGTAAAGTCTGAGCTAGCAGAGAGTCTGGTTTTTCATACCATCTTTCTCTAATTTGATTGACTGTGTTTTTTCGGGACCCGCAGAGGTACACACGGCTTGCATAAGGTCTGAATGCATGTACCCGCGCCCTACTCTCTTACAACCCACGTGTGAACGCTAGCTGAAGAAGTAGTAGTAGCATGTAGAGCCCAGAGAATTTTTAAGGCAGTCATCCTCTTCCCTGTCAGAATTAGACATTCTCAGGGGTTTTCTGGAATTCTTTCCGAGTCTTGGTTGTTTGCAGTCTTATCTTAGATTGTTTTTCTTTATGATTTTTCCTTACATTATTTTCTTTTTCTATTAAAAAGAGTGTCCAAGCCTTCAAGGGATCCTGGTTATCAATATCAGTGGTCTCTTCCTGGTTTTGGGTTGTCTGTTTCATTTTTTCTCAGAGTTTAGATATACACGCGGCCGGTACAAGGTCAGCCCACGTGTACACGCCCTCTGTCTCTATACATCTCGCGTTCACATGCTTGTTGTTAGATTAACAATAGCGTGCTTGTACAGGATACTTTTTGTTGAGGGTAAGGCAGTCATCCTTTCCCTTGATAAGAATTATACCTCTCAGGTGTTTGAATCTCTATCTTACCAGTCAGTAGCTTAGGATTAATCTTACCCTTAGCTTGCTTTTTCTCATTTAAAAGTTGTCATAAAAAATAAAAAATTTTAGGGTTTTTAGACAAGTGTGAGAGTCATTTTTTAAAATTGCTAGTGTGTGATTTGTTGAAGAGATTCTTTTCGATCTATGATTAGGCCAGAATTAATTTTCTTGGTTTTTGCTTGTTGGTATTTTTCCTTTTTTCTTTATCAAGCATTTAAATAAATAAAAAATCTCTTTTCATTTTCTTGTTTGGTTGAAGAGTGTGTTTCTGCATTATTAGCCAGGGAAAAATCATTTATTTCATAAGTTTTTTGCAGTTTACTTAGATCATAAGTAGCTTGTGGTCAAGTGAAATTTCTTTTGAGGTTTCTATCCAAAATCTTAGAAAATTAAAAAAAAAAAAAAAAAAAAAAAACAATATTTTGAAAAGTTGTTGAAATTTTGCATTAAGTAAAATTTTTTGTTTCCATCTTTTTTATTCATTTTTGCTTTTGTCTTTTACACATCATCAGTTTCACTTTCATACCCCTTTACGTAAGAAAAATCCATAAAATTGACGCTAAATCTAAAATTTACTAGACTTTTATGTTTGTAGGGTTCACCAACTAGTTTAGGATTAGGGCCTTGGATTAGGTTGGAGAGAAAACTCTTCAAGGCCTTTTAAAATCAAACATTAGAGTCTGAGTTAAGGAGTGTCTAAGTCCAGTATCATGAAATTTATCCGGGACCCCCCTCTAACACAGGGGATAAACATGAGGTCGTGTGTGGAAAGGTAGCGGAGATAACCCCTCCAGAGCTGGACCAATCGTAGTGGAGAACACATATAGAGGTCTTGTTTTGGGATTCCGTCGATTGCATTTGCCACAGGGCTTCGTGGGTCTCAAATCCATTTGAGGTCCTCAGTTGTCTTCCAGACCACTTGCTTTCGATACCCTTGACAGGTTTCGGGCTCAATACCCTGCTCATTGTGGTCTACCCGACTTTCGACTGTACCCGCCTGGTGACTGTTCGCGCGCTGGCAACCTAGTTGCCTATCTTTTTTAGGGACATATACAGGTGATTGTGGAGGTATACCGTGGTACCTAGGACAGACATCGGGCCACGCTTTGCAAAGTATACCTGGAGGGTGCTTCCGTGTTCAAGTTGCACTTGCACCGGTAAGTTGCTCTAGTGTTGGTTGTTGTAACTGTTCTTCCAATTAATTTAGTGTTTGTCTGTCTTGTCTTCTAGGGACTTTTTTAGTGTGTGTTACTTTTGAACGTTTAGACTACCCTATTGTGTCTTTGATATTCTCACACAGTGGAGGATCATGAGCTCCATCGGTCCCTAAGACTTCTTGGCCTACCGTCGGTTACACTGGAGCCACCCCCGCCACCATTAAGGTGAAAGCTAGACCAAAAAGGGTCTTTTGAAGCGACCATGTTACAAGCAATTGTGCCCAACCAACATCCAGAGGAATCGACCATTTTGGACCTTGAAGCAACCGCTCTTGGCCCGGTTGAAACCCCAACCACTGATTTCTTGACACCTTTCATCATACGAATTCAATTTTACGAGTGCCAAATAGTGTTGCACACAACAATGGAAACAAATGTTGTTACTCCTTCTGGGAATTCTTTAATTCCCACTACAGTTGTCACCACATGAGAGTTTTCACCTCCTAACCCACCGTCATCGGTTCGAGCCACCATGGTCTCGACCGCTTCTACATCGCACAGTGGTCTGATCCCGTCTTTGGTGGCGGCCACAACCCCTTTCACACCAAGTGCGACAGGCCCTCCGTTTTCATACGGGATGCCTAGTTCGGGTACAAGTCCTGTACTTTCCTACTCCACTTTATAGACTTCAGGTCTAGGGGCAAGGAGCTCTAGCGCTCCTCTGCAATATCACATAGGGGGCACTCCTGCTCCTTTTAACGCTTTCCCTTATGGAGGAGGTCATATCCCTCCTTTGTCCCCTTCACTCAGTGGCTCGCATCAGCAGTCCGCTGGGCAACCTACATACCATAGTTTGTTTGGAGCAGGGAGTCAAGGACCACCTTCGCATAACATGCTGGTAGGTTCGACACCATTTTATTTGGTCAGAACGTTTGGTCACAATGCCTTCTCGTCAGCCACCTTCCTGACCAAGGGCAACCCAGTTTTGGACAATCTATTCCTCTGCAGGGTACTATTCCTGCACAGGGGGCAAACCTAGGAACTTCTTCCACATCAGGGCCTTGGAATTTTGGGCAGGGATCTGTTCCCTCGTCCGGAATGCCAATCTGGGGTAATTTTTTCCACAATCAATGGAACCCTGGACAAACTACTATGCCCATCCCCATGTGATCAACATGGGGCAACCCTTCCCAGAGTCCTTTGAATATAATTCATGCCCAACCATTTATGTCCTATTTGGGAAATCAACCGATGATGTCTCCACATATGAAAAATCCATACGCTGGCCAGGGCCATGGTTTCTACCAAAATCCAGGCCAGCAACCAAACTTTTCCTGGAAACCTGGTGCCAGTCAAACTCCAGGCCCCTTTTTCCCAGGTTATCACCAACAGCCCAAACTACCTTTCCTGGCGACTTTGCACTTGCCAGATTTGACAAGGTTGTTGAATGCCCCCATTTTTCACGATCTGCGTTGGCCTCCTATGCCGTCGAAGTTTCCTTTGGACATTCCAAAATTCGAAGCCAAGCGTAACGAAGATCCAGGTGATCATGTGACTACCTTTCATCTTTGGTGCTCATCTAACTCACTGAAAGATTACTCTGTACAGTTGTGATTGTTTCAACGTACTCTCATTGGGAGTGCCATGAAATGGTACATTGATTTCGATCGCTCAAGATACTCTTCCTTCGGTGAGATGGCAATGGCTTTCCTCAACCATTTCCAATTACCTATGAGATACGATGCTGGCACAGAGCTGCTGGCCAATTTCGAATAGACGATAGCGGACCATATCTCTGATCACATCCGAGAATGGAGACGTCGGAAGAGTCTAATTAAGGTACCAATCCCACCAACATTCCTTCTTGAGTGGTTCCTTAAGTCTTTGGTCCCACAGTTATCCAAATATGTCACAACGTCAGGAGTATTCTCCAAAGAAGATGCCATCATGAGAGCTCAACAATTTGAGCTCATCTATTCTCAGTCTGGTTTATTATACAACATCTTGCCAGATGTGCCACACTCAATACTGGATAAAACTAGACAGAGAGATGGACCACATGCCGATGGTATTGTTGGTTCAACACAAACAAATCTCGCTGAGCACTTGACGAAGCAGTTGTAGCAGTTATCTATACAACACACAGTGGCCAGCCAAACTACTACTTTGGCTGCTCCCCCTACCCAAACATTGGAGGTACACACAGTGCAATCGACTAACCCAAAGGCCACCCAACAGCCTGAATAAAAGAAAAAACAACGAAAGAAGGGTAAGGGGGATAAAAAACCTACCAATAATGCTGGCAGGGACAACATTGAAAAATGGAAGGCGAGGTATCCATGCAACTTGTGCGCGGAAGACC
Organism: Picea engelmannii; assembly: GCA_009831015.1. NCBI lineage: Eukaryota > Viridiplantae > Streptophyta > Pinopsida > Pinales > Pinaceae > Picea > Picea engelmannii. The sequence goes on from ML783661.1 coordinate 153,299, forward strand.
ACCCGACACATCTTTTTCCTCGACTTGTAGAGGCCCAAAAGTTTGTAACACAACAACAACAGGTTGTGTTGACCAATCCATTTCAACATGGGAAAAATCTAACCCAAGCCTCTGCAAGCATGGAAGGGGGCAGCCAAGACCCCTCTCCACCTGCGAACAACCCCGCATCCGCAAATGTATATATGGTTAGGGGTGATGCTTTTATATTGAATAGAGCGCAGGAATATATTAAACCAAGCACTTCTGAGAAGGGTAAAGAAGCTAACCTCCCATCTCTTCCTCTACAGATTGAGAAGACGTTGGGAGAAACAATGACACACATTCCCAAAGGTGCATTTAAAAAAGCTTCTCATAACCCAAATGCAAGGCATGCCCAGAACTACTCTGTGGTGGAGGATTTATCACAAACCCCTTGTGCGATGTTTTCTTTGGAGGTCCTCCAAAGCTACCCTTCCTAGAGGAAATCCTCGTTAACCACTTTAGGATCTACTGAGACTTGTAATTTGGGTACAATCATGCTGGATACAACCGACTTAAAACCTCGTCTACCTTACCACGTAGCGTTTCAAATAGTAGTGCCTTATCCCACGAAAACTTTTACTCGGAATATCTTCTGCATGGTGGTTGATGAGAGCACCTTGACATGCATTATGTCGTTGGCATGTTGGAAGGCCATTGGCCATCCTGTTTTGTCTCCGTCACCTACTCTCCTCATCGCTTTTGATGGTCATTCATTCCGACCACATGGTATTGTTCCTTCTTTCCCCATGCAGTTAGGAGGGACGGCCGTGTGTGTCGAAGTAGAGGTAGTCGATGCTCCCCTCGACTATAACCTCTTGTTAGGAAGGAGTTGGACTTATTCCATGCAAGCTGTGGTTGCTACATTTTTCTAGGTCTTGTTGTTTCCACACGAGGGCTGGATAGTGACCATCGATCAATTGTCCTTCTCCAGACCTGACCTTGCTTTGGGGGCATCCACGGTCCCGATGATTGATAATCCTCAACTAGGTGTCGTCAACATAAGGGTTGGTCTGTGCCCATCTTTGATGGGTACCTTCAATTACCCGCCCCCTCAAGGTGATATCAAGTTTATATCCAATCACCATAAGGTTGAGATTTTTCAAGTTTCATCGTTCCACATGACTTACTTCAACGATCCGTGGACACTTCCTTCCCCATCGGCCATGACGGATGGGACAGGACACCCGGGCATGTCCATACTCTTATCCGTAGCTAAAGTAGCATACTCTTTAGTCCAACAAACTTCAGCCCACACTGATCCAGCTCCTGCACAAGAGTTAGATCCACTTCTAGAGCCTGTTTGGGCTCAGGGTTCTCTCGTTCACACCGATTCATTGGAATTAGTATTGCCCTCTGATGAAGCAATAATTGAAGCAATGACTAGTCCGGATAAACCCTGGGAAGATCTTCATCACATATCATACTTCCTCCCAGAGTTAAGCTGAATTAAAGCGGGATAATTCACCGTGACCATGACGGGAGAGTGGTCTTGTCCTATTAATCCCTTAGCTACACACGAGGTTTATGCTAAGGGTAATATGGAAACTATCGTTGAAACCTTACCGATCAATATCTCCCGAAACCCTGGCATCGTGGAGAATGTCTTCGTCAGAGCGGATTTCTCCCTTGAAGAGATTCAAATCTACACAGATCTTTTCAAAGAATTCCACGACGTTTTTGCCTGGTCTTACGAGGAAATGCCAGGAATCGATCCAAGAATAGTTGAACATGAAATCACAATGTATCCTGATGCCAAGCTGGTTCAGCAGAAGCTTCATCCAGTTAATCCTAAGAAAGCAGTAGCCATTAAGGTTGAGGTTGAGAAATTGTTAAAATCTGGGTTTATATATCCTATCCATTTGACCCAATGGGTGTCAAACCCTGTGCCGGTCAATAAAAAACAAGGCATGATTCGTGTATGTACCGAATTCCATGATTTGAATAAGGCATGTCCCAAAGATAATTTTCCCACACCATTCATCGACCAGATCATTGATGAATGTGCAGGTTGTGAAGCCTTTTATTTCATGGAGGGTTTTTCGGGATATAACCAAATTCAAATCAAACCCGAAGACCAACACAAAACGACATTCATCTACCCGTGGGGTACATTCGCATATCGTAAAATGCCTTTTGGTCTAAAAAATGTTGGAGCCACCTTTCAGCGGGCCATGTATTTTGCTTTTCATGATCTAAAGCATATATTTGAGGCTTATCTAGATGATTTAGCATCACGATCTCGCAAGAGAATGGATCATCCCACACACCTTAGACTTATATTCAAACGTTGTCGCTACTTTCGGATTCGCTTGAATCAGAACAAGTGCAGCTTCTGCGTAACGTCGGGACGATTGTTAGGTTTCATAGTATCAATAACAGGGATCATGGTCGATCCTCTCAAGGTTGAGGCAATAATTCAGTTGCCCCCCCCACACACAATCCTTCAACTTCAGAATCTACAAGGAAAGGCTAACTTTTTACGACGCTTCATTGCCAACTATGCCGAAATCACCAAGGTATTTATGCGCTTACTGAAGAAATACGTTCCCTTTTACTGGGACGATGCGGCTCAACGCTCTTTCGATGCATTGAAACATGCCCTCACAACTGCACCTCTACTCCGGCCACCTAACTATAACAAAGATTTCTTATTATATCTGGCTGCAGCAGAGTCAACCATTGGCATGGTTTTAGTTCAAGAAGATGACTTGTTCTCAGAATACGTGATCTATTACCTGAGCCGAGGCCTCGTAGGACCGGAACTTAATTATTCTCACATCGAAAAACTTGTGTTGGCAGCAGTTCATGTTGTTCAACGGTTCCATCATTATGTTCTGTTTCGAAAGACCACAGTCATTGCTGTCATGAATCCATTCTAGTACATGTTGACACAACGGGTAATAGGTGGAAAAATCAATAGATGGATAGTCATCCTCCAAGAGTTTGACTTAGACTTCATTTCAACAAAGTCCAAAAAGTCACTGGTCTTTGCAGAACTCATTTCAAAACTTTCGGTTGAGTCAGGTGAAGTTGTGCCTGAAGAATCACCTATCTAGGGAGATATGTTTTTTATCACATCTTTAGATCCCTGGTATGGAGATATACTTATTTATCTCCAGACTTTGAAGTTCCCCACCACTGCTTCTCGCGATGAGCATCGACGCATCCGCCATCAGGCTAAGAATTATCTCATAATCGAAGATACATTGTATCGGAGAGGTATAGACTGCATCCTATGCCGATGTCTCACTCATGAGGAAGCAATTATTGTGCTTAATGATTTCCATACCGAAGTTTGTGGTGGTCATTTGTCTGGGTTGGAAACAACCCAAAATATTCTACGAGCAGGTTACTTCTGGCCGACACTTATCAAAGATTGTATCGAATCAGTCAAGAAGTGCCATCCGTGCCAAATCTTCTCTCGAAAGATGAGGGCGCATCCCACTCCCATGTTTCCTATCATCACAGTTGGTCCCTTCACCAAGTGGGGGATTGATTACACTACTTGCAACCCTCCTTCAGCAAGGGGGCACCGCTATATCATCGTAGTTGTAGACTATTTCACAAAGTGGGTCGAAGCTATGCCAACATTTAAAGATGATGGAGAAACTGCAACTCTCTTTTTATTCAATCAAATAATAGCAAGGTTCGACATCCCGAGGGAGATTGTCACTGACCATGGCAGTCACTTTTAGAACCAAATGATGACTGAGTTAACATCAAAGCTTGGGTTACAACAAGAACATTCATCACCCTACTACCCCCAAGAAAATGGGTAGGTGGAAGCTGTAAACAAAACTCTTAAGACCATTCTACAATGAACTATCAACTCAGCCAAGTCAAATTGGCATTTGATGTTATACTCGGCATTATGGGCCTACTGAACATCTGTTAAGACTGCAACCGAATTCTCACCTTTTCAACTCGTTTACGGGCTGGAGGCAGTCTTTCCCGTCGAATGTCAGATCCCATCTCTAAAGTTGGCAGTACAATTATTGCCAGACACTTCTCCACTTGAAGAACAGTTAGTATACCTTGAGTATATCAATGAGCAGCATCGTGATGTGGCCTTGGCCAATGAGGCTCACAAACATAAGGTCAAGTGTCAATATGATAGGTCCATTCATCCTCAGATTTTTTCTGAAGGCGACCTTGTCCTGGTCTACAACCAAGATAAGGACCCCCTGGGGGCAAGAAAATTTAAACCCATGTGGTTCGTACCTTTCATCATAAAAGAGGTTTTAAAAAAGGGCGCTTATCGTCTGGTTGATTTTGAAGGGAATGCTTTGGCAGAGCCAAGAAACGAGCTCTACCTCAAGAAGTATTACTCATAGGCAGGTCACTGTAGGTAAACTTTTTGTAACATATGTATAGTCTTTGTACTATTACTTTTTAGTTTCTTTTAGTATTATGGACGTGTCGTTGATATTATCTTTCGTCACTGTGGCATATGTCAAGTGATTCCAAGGTGTTCATTGGGTATGCAGACGGTGCTAGTCGGCACACTTGGAGGCTTGCCTCCACATCTTGGGTAATCTTTACACCTCAAGGCCAGTTATTATCTTCCAGAGGGATATGCTTAGGTGACACCACAAATAATGTTGCCGAGTATAGCACAGTTATTGAGTTACTTCGTGATGATTTGTCATTGGGTATCTCTCATCTTCGGGTTTATCTCGACACTCAACTAGTTGTGTCTCAGTTAAACAGAGTGTACAGGGTTCATGATCCAACTCTACACCGACGATTCCTTAGGGTACGTCTCTTAGAATGAAACTTTGATTATATTACATATTTTCATGTTTCTAGGAGGTTAAATCAAGTTACAGATACTCTAGCTAATCAAATTTTATATTAGCATCTTGCACACATATGAAAGAACATTGACATAAGCATGTAAATACATTTTTGCACACATGATCCATAAGACACAAAAGACCAAAAAACCATATATAATATCATAAAGTAACCAGAGTACATGGATGGATGCAAGTGCCTCAAAAATAGGACCGATAACAAGTCACAAGGCTTATGCCCTCAAAAAATATATACAAGTAGTGCTCGTGGCACATCAAAATGTCTAGCTAAAGTTAGGGCCTGTGGGCTCTGTTATACTGGTCCACAACATTGGATAAACGCCAAAACAACTGGACCCACGTCCGTGGTGCCCCCACTACATGAGGCTGCATAGATGGTGGCAGGTCCTCAATCTCTTCCATCGGGACCATGCGAGTGAGCGCAGTGAAGTTACGCTCAACCCGTCTCAATACCCTCTCAGCCTCCATGGCTGGATGATCTCCTGCTACTGCTGGTCCCCCGACAGTGGCAGGTGTGGCCCCTGGCCGAGGATGACACTTGTTCCTCGCATAGTCAGCGGGTCGCACTGGTCCCACGTCTGCACACAATGAACACATATCCGTCAAATACTCTGGCATAACAAAAAAATGATATATATAACAAAACAACATAAAAATTACATATATAACAAAAAAAACTACAAAGGTGGAGACTTACCCATCTCCCCTCATGCCTCACCAGGAGGTACTGGTATCTCCGGGTCTCCCAAAAAATCAATCCCAGCATAGGGGTAGTCCTCTATAACCGAGATCTGTCGTGAAAACCATGCAAAAAATTCATCATCGAAGGACTCATTGGTCCTTCCACCACCCTGTTGCGGCAATAGTACTGCCCATCTACTCACAGCAAGAAGAGAGGCCCGGTGTCCTCGTACCACTACTCGAGGACTAAAACTCAGAACTCTCTCAAAAAAGAATGAACACAGAGTGGTCCTGAACCTGAAGTTCCTATGTGTCCGCAAACGACAATCTGTCAACTGCCTCTTCATGCACTCAAGCAAGGTGGTACTCCAATAAAAAATTTGTGCATTTAAACACTGGACTGCATAGTTCATCTGTGCGCGAGATTCCTGATGTAGAGCCACAAAACCAGTAATTCACCCAATAAGAAATACTATCACCTGTAGCGATAGGTTAGTGATATTTCTTATAGGCACCTGCGTTCTCACGTGATCTGTATTAGCTGCAAAGTATAGACCTATCAATTCTACTATGTTATGCGGCCCCGCAGGAAAAGTCCGAAAATTGAATGGTTCCCCTCTCCTAGAGAGGCCAGTCAAAAAGTAAATGTCCTCGACCGTGGGCACCAGTGACTACCCCTCTAACATGAATTCCTCTACATCCGGATGCCAGTAGTCAACCAAGGCATTCAGTAGCCTAGTTTGTGCCTGCATGAAAGGACATAGAAAAAACTTGATTAACCCACAATGCATCAATGTAGCCACAACATTGGGGTCTTCCCCGACCAACTCTTTCACCTCTTTGTGCTCTCTTTCTCTCCAATGGACATACATCCTGCAAAACAAAAAGGTTCAAGAGAGTTAAACCCTTTCTTTTTGTGTCTTTAGCATTCAATAAGGGGGCCCACACATGCTGTATTGGCGACAGTCGTGTGTACACGCAGCCTGTCCTGAGACAGCTCGCGTGGACCTAGGGCCAACCTTTTAAAGGTTGACGCCCCCCCTAAAAAATGAAACCCAATGCATAAATAAAGACATAAAATGCAAGATAAGAGAGTTTGTACTTACTTGGTCCAGACAGAAGTTCGTTTCATCCACTGTAGCTCCCGGAATGACCACTTTAATCAAAGGGGGTCTTTTGGCTCTAGAGTCAATTTCCAAATTAGCAATGGTGATAATGAGTTGGAAACCTCTATTTATAGACTTTTGGCCTATTTTTGTCACTTTTTTGGCCTCCCTTATCATTTTCTTTATACCGAAAGCCATTTAGTGTGATTCAAGAGTTGCATAGGAAGGGATTTGATCGGGTATTGGGACCGTTTTTTTGAGTTTTGAGTATTTTTCGACGGTCCGTGGAATTTTTTTTCGACGATCAACTTGAACATATAGGTTAGGTTTCTACCCTGATTTTTGTATCTCATTGTCTTTTTCCTTTACCATAGGATCGATCCCATCATGTTGTGACATAGAACCATCATCTTTGCTTTATAAGTGTCGCAAATTGGTGGTAGAGCTTACCGGAACATGAATGCCCTAGGTAGATCCTTGTTGCATTATGGTATTCATGCTGCCCCTAAAAACACTGTAGGCTCGGGAGTCCTTGTAGATTTTACTGAATATGATTTTGAGCCTCATTGGCATGATTCTTCTTCACTCTTGACCTCACCCTCAGGACCCCTAAAAAATAACGGGTCTTCTTTTAAGTCCTTTTCAGACCCTTTAAATATGAAAAAATTGTCGAGCGATCTTGTGGCCTTTCATGCTCGTTAAACTGAAATTTGAAGTCACGTCTGTCCGGTGGTAGTTTACCCCTTTTTCGGTCCGGATGGTCAACTGTACGAACAAAGGTATACTCTATGGAACTTCAAATCTATAGAAGAGTACTCTCAGGTATAATTTTATCCCTTTTTCAGGCCTGAGGGACTAAACTTACGAAGAAGGAACCCCCACGGAGTCCATAGTTAAGCTCTTTTCCGACTCCCTAAAATTGAAAAGATCACCGAGTGACCTTATTCTTTCACACTCATTAAACTAGTCCAGAAGAACATTCCTGACAGAGTCCATAGTTAAGTTTTTTTCAGACTCCTTAAAAATGAAAAAATGGCCGAGTGATCTTGTCCTTGTCACACTCATTAAAATGGTTTTGAATAGACGTCTTGTTGGTGCTAGTTTACCCCTTTTTTGAACCGACTAGACTATCTTTGAAAAAGGTACCCCCATGGAGTCTCCTTTTATGTTTTTTCAGACTCTCTAAATTTGAAAAACCACCGAGCTTACCTTCTATGGGCTCGTTAAACTTACATTGAAGGACGTTACCATTGTGTGTTTTGTTAACCGCATTTGCATATCTTATACGCCAGCCTTGTAATAGTTTGCTTATGCATTTTAACACCCTTGGCCCCCAGAGGATTTTTCCCGAGTATCATTATATTAGAACATCAGTCTTGTCCTTGTGCCTTGAACTTGTATGTTTGCAATACTCATTCCTCCATTGTAATGTAATATTCCTTTATTCTTTTTCCCAAAATTATTGAAAAAGACAAAAAAATCAAATATACCCCAAAAAGAGGAAGGAAAAAGTGTTTTCTTTATTGGCATCATAATGAGTCACCCTTGGATAAAGAACATTTTTCCATTTGTTCATCAAACTATGGGATGTAGTATGACCTTAGGAAGTTGTTCTCACTATATCGAGTTGTGTCCTCCACCGTTTGGTTATCCTTCCAAACATATAGAGAGTTTGCATTTCCTCCTGCTTCGTAGACTTATGATTAATGCCATGCTGCCTGAGTCTCATAATTTGTCATGCTATTGTCCAAGGGAAGTTTGTCACCAAGCCTGAGTTAGCCCCTCTGCAATTTGTCTCTTTCCCTCATACCCGACCATCCTGAATGTCCAATCAAGTCCTTGTTCGAAATCAATGAAGCCTTCAGTCTGATCATCAAGATTATCTAGTCCATGACCGACAAGCCATCGAAGACCTCTGGGTAGTGCAGTCGTACACTCATATTACACTCCTACCTGAGTTTTGAAGATTTTGAAGTTGTTGCTCGAGCTCTGAAGATCACATCTCCAGCCATCCGACCGTATTAGCTTCTAGAAGATGGATACTCTATATGTATATCTTTTCAATTTCGAGATTTAGCTCTGTTGTGTATTGTTCACGGCTTCTCTTTATATAATTATATGACATGGATCTACAATGTATTTGATTGGTAGCCATGATTCTATTTTATCCCGAGCATGGGTATGCCCGCCTCGATGAGACATTTGTTATTTTGCAGACGACGTCTCTCGGTTCCTGATCCTTGGGCTCAATCGTTCGGCACATCAGTAAAGATTGGTAATGTATTTGGGCCATCAGATGCTCTTCTGACCTCACACATTAGGGGGCATCTGTTATAACCCTAAATTGCACCATACATGCTTACCTGGCATCAGGCCATCTCAGATCCCTTCTTTGCCAAAGCACTGTTGAACAACTCTTTAAAAAATCCTCTTTTATAAAGGCCCACACACCCTACTCCATTACTGCACGCGTGTACACGCTAGATGACCTCAAACAACCCGCGTGGACCGACAAAAGCACGAAAAAAGGAAAGTTTCCGATGAAACACACAACTCTGGGTGAGTTAACTGAAACTCCCGGCCATGCATGGCCGAGGGTTCGTCCAAATACCTAGCTTCTTCTAACCTATAAAAGAAGGGCTAGGGGTCCCATTTGGAAGAGGAAAAAATATAGCAAAGAAACTCTTCCCATTTTCATATTCCCATTGTCCCAACCCTTTAGCCATCCTTATGCCCACCTCGGTGAGACATTTGTTATTTTGCAAACGACGCCTCCCGGTTCCTGATCCTTGGGCTCAATCATTCGACACATCAGTAAATATTGGTAATGTATTTAGGCCATCAAATGCTCTTCTGAACTCACACATTAGGGGGCATCTATTATAACCCTAAATTGCACCATACATGCTTACCTGGCATCAGGCCATCTCATATCCCTTCTTTTCCAAAGCACTGCTGAACAACTCTTTAAAAAATCCTCTTTTATAAAGGCCCACGCACCCTACTCCATTACTACATGCGTGTACACACTAGCTGACCTCAAACAGCCCGCGTGGACCAACAAAAGCATGAAAAAAGGAAAGTTGCCGACAAAACACACAACTCTGGGTGAGTTAATTGAAACTCCCGGCCATGCATGGCCAAGGGTTCGTCCAAATACGTAGCTTCTTCTAAGCTATAAAACAAGGGCTAGGGGTCCCATTTGGAAGAGGAAAAAATATAGCAAAGAAACTCTGCCCATTTGCATATTCCCATTGTCCCAACCCTTTAGCCATCCTTATACCCGAAGAGAGACAAAACAAAGAAGTTGGAGGACAATTGAAGAGGAGCCCAGGATTAGGTTTGCAGAGCAGTGGCCGATCTCGACTTTTTGTAAGTTGACTCATTCAAAATAATAAAGAAAATGCTTTTCCCATCCCAATTCATGAGTTATTCATAATTTGTTAAGTACATGTTTGAATTTCTAACCTGTTAGTCTATAGGTAAGCTGCATGTGTAGTTGTTTCTTGTCTTGTATGAAGGTCAACATTGAAAAGGAGAACTACGAACAAGTGATCAAGTGTGACAAGGGATCGACATCAAATGCCTGGAACGAGGTAGGTTGATCTAGCCATGTTTTACTGAAAAGAAATAGGATTTAAGTCTGGGGACGAAGGTAGAAAGTATATTTTCTCTTGATCATATCTGCATGCAAAGAATAACCCTATTTGCTAGTCCATAAGGAGATTTCCCTCACAACAATGGGTGGTTGTAAGACTCAAGTGTTTACACCCTAGGATTGAGTAGGAGATAGAGGGTCTCCGTTTTGAGCCATTACATATGATTTTTATTACAAATTATTGTTATCTGACCTTCGGGATTTAATAGCAGAACATCAATGAACTAAACAGTATAATAAATCATTCATTCATCGCATTCAACATTTAACTAACAAAATTAAATAAAGATATGCATGCATTCATCACATTACACAAGTATTACCATGGTTCACTCCCTCTCAGTGCTACGTCCACAAATATTTGGCTCTTGTCTCTCTTATTATGGTAGTTCTGCAGTTCTCGCACCTCACGCTTACAATTCTCCATAGATCGGTAAGATCTCTGTGAGGCGAACTAGATCACACCAGGATCCTCAACCTGCGATCTGATCCTCGAGGTCTACCTCCCTCTTAGATCCCTTGTTACAAGTAGTTCTCTTATCAAAACATTACATAAAATGAGTTTGACTCTACAACAGTGGTAAATCTCAACCTTCACAAAATCTCTGAACCTCTTTTTGATACCTGCTTGCCTATATTTATATCTATTAGGCTCTTCAGCCGTTTACACAAAAAATCTTACCAAAAACCCTAACTCTATTGTCGTTAGGTCTTCCTTCTCTGCATGTGTTCATTGCTTCCTTCCAGTTGTCATCTCCTTCTTGCATGCACGCATGTTGTGCTTCTTGCCAGTTGTCTCTTTCCTCCTGCACGCTTTCTTTCCCACAATTTATCTTCCAGTTGTCATTCTTCTTCGTGCACACTTTCTTTCCCATGATTGCTCTTCCAGTTGTCATTCTTATTCATGAACACTTTCTTTCCCATTTTGGCCTGTTGCCAACAGGCACCCAACATTGACACGTGACTCATCCCAAGTCACCTAATCTTTCTGAGCTACCTCGATCTCTTCAGTGATCATCTGGAATTTTTCCCTTAGCTCTGCTGCTGTTGTCAGTGCCTATGTGGTCTTCTCCTTAATGATTTCTACTACCTGAATGACCACTTCGTCACTTAGTAGTCCCGCGCATTCTGCCTGGGTCTGCGCCATCTGTGCTCTATCCGCTTTCGCCTGTGTGAGTACTTCTGCTACCTATTCCTGTAACAATTCTATTTAATCCTTTTGCTCTTGTTTCTGTGTCTACACAATGATGAGTTCTGCATGCATCTTCTTCAACTCTTGTGTCCCCTTTACGCATTATGGGATTAGTATGATCTTTTGCTTCTTCTTGAGTTCTTGGATCACTGCATTGATCCTTTCCTCTTCCTTGTCCCAGCATTGAACCTGTGGATCCTCCCCCAGTCTTGTCCAAAGTTGCACTGCTTTGTCGAGTAAGTCAGCTATTGTGCTAACTTGTTTCTCCATCTCTTGTATTTGCATTGTTGTTGCCTGCCTCCTTTTCTCCTTTACTGCTAGTGGAGTCATTGGTGTTAGCTGTACTTGAAGATCCCCGATCTCCTTCTGGTATTGCGAAATTGCCTGTGCAATCTGGTCGATCTTTTTTGTGGCTAGGAGTTCGTTTCCCTCTGCGGTGTTTGGAAGTTTCCCAAAAATTTCTCCCACTCTGCATTCCAATTCATTCCTGTGTTCCATCTCCTTCTGAGTTTCAGATTTGGCCTGCTCGTACTATTTTTCTAGCCCTTCCCACTGCTTTGTTTCTTTCTGTAGCTCGACTAAGTTCTTATGTGCCCGAGACTGCATCTCTTGGTCGACGCTAACCTGTAATTTGTGCAATTCCCTTGATGACATTCGTGTCAAGACCAATTGAATGTGGTCCAAATCCTTCAGTGGTGTTTGTCCCAATATTTCATCCATTCGCAGCATGCTTGGTTTTATGTGGACCGTTGCGCTTGCGTGTGGCATTGGGAGGGTTGGGTCTTGTTCTTCGATCTCCACTCTTTTGTTGGTTTTTGTTGTCGACTGCTTTATGCCTCTGCTACTACTTTCTCTCTGGGATTCTCCAAGTGTCTTGAGGAGCTGTCTTATTTCTGCCAGCTCTTTCTATAGATTATCCCTGTGATGTGCTTCGTGGTCGAAGTATTTCACCATAAAATCCTAGACCATTCTGGTGATCATTTCTCCATCGTCCTCAGTGATCATCAGGCCTAGTGACGCTTGTTGTGCCTTTGCTTTATTGTGCATGCCTGCGGCCTATTCAACCGATCTCTTATTTCCCTCGAGCTCCTATGCGATGGGGTTTGGGGCAGTCTCCTGCATTCCCTTGGATTTTTTTGGCTATTTGTTGGTCTCTTTCATCCCCTTCTGGATTCCTGTCTACTTCAAATATTCTCTTGCTGGAGTTGGTTTGTTTTGGCCCATCCTTGGTTTCTTGGGCACTGGTTTTTGCGAAGGCTGTGTTTCCGCCTACATTGCCTCTCCTTCTGTGTGTCCTTCCGGTACTTCCTGGGGAATGGATGAGATCTTCCATTCAATAGGCCATTCGCTGATGACCATGTCTATATCAACTTCTGTGATGCAGTAGCGCATCGGTATCCACTATTTATCGGGATCCTACCTTGGTTGTATCCACATGGCTTTCCGTGTTTCCAAGAAGTTAGCGATGTTCCCATATCACGCGACAACTTCTAGTTTTATTCTCCATGACCGGTTAATAGCCTCCTGCATATTCCATAGGTATGCTTCAAAGATGATTCCATTGTCCCTCTTCTGTCTGGTCTGTGGCCCTAATCTGAGTACTTGATATCTTGCTCCCTTGGGTTGTGGTCTTGTAGAAAAAACTACATATTCTGGTTCATGCCATCCCATGAAGGCTATAAGGGTTATCAGCCATGAGTAATGAAATTTTGTGCCAAGTTCCTACATGTCCCTACAATCCATTTGGAATAAGTTTAACAGATAAGGCACCCATCTCACGAAGGTGCCTTCTGTGCACTGAGCTACAACTGTGATGACTTCTGCTGGTACTTTGTCTTTGTGACATTTTCTTAGCAACTTACAAGATAAGATATTTGCACCCAATTGTGTTGTTGGGTTGTTTATCCATTTGATTATAATGCCACTTGTCAACCTTATTGTGCCATATTTCTTCTTCATTTCCTCTGCTAACGCTTTTTCCTTGGATTTATCATCCAGAATCAACACAGGATCCATACCCCGGCTGGGTAGTCCTGTTACCTGCGCAAAAAGGTCCACTGTTATGGGGACGGGTCTGTCCAACCATATATCCCCTCCATGCATAACTGCTAACAATTGCTCGACGCATGCTGTCGCGTACTGGCCTCTGCCAAAGTGTGGGAGTTGTAGCAGTCCTAAAATGCCGGTTCGGTCTAGTCCAACTGCCCACTAATGCAGCTGGCTGATTTTTTCTCCAAGTTGGTTGACCACTATGTCCTGCATAAACACTCTGGGTGCAAGTTCTGGGTACTTAGTGTCATCTGAGACATCATGGTCAGAATACTTGAGCTTCCTAATGTGACCCAATAACTGTGGCTCTACATTTACTCCCTTTGGTATGTGTGGTAGCACAATTTATGCTGCCGATTTCTTACGAGGTGAGCTCAGTATCAGAATTCTATCTTCCTGCCGTGGTGGTTGGTACAAAGTTCTAGCAATTCCCGCTTGCTGCCCTATAAGCCATTATGGCCAAGCCGAGGTAGTTCTAGTGGTCTCTTCTGTCTTTTGACCAAGTCTGGGTACTTACGGCTCATTAGATTTCCCTTCTAATCCTTGATTCTATGTTGGGACGTTACCTTCCCTGGCTAGATTGGTTCTTTCTGGTTGCACTTCCTGTTGAGGTTCCACTTCTTCATTCGGAGCTTCTTACGGTTCTGCTTGTGTATCCTCTTTCAATTCCTCTGGTTTTGGCTACTGAATCTCTTCCAGTATTGGTGTAGGGCTCACTGGTGGTATCTCTGGGATGGGATCTCATCGATGACGATCTCCGGTTGCTGTTGCTTGTTTTCTTCCAGTGGTCCTTGTGACCTAGTTTGAACTTTGGTGGTCCTAGCGGTCGAGCCTGGTTCAGTGGAATTTGGTGGTACCATAGTGCTGAGTGTCAAGTGTCTATTGTCTATAGAGGACTATGATCTCACTCTATCCATTCGAGCTTTTGTTGCTCTCTCTATGTTCTTCTTTCACGAATAGACAAGTTTCTTCCGTGCTCACATGTTGTAAGGGCTTGTCTTGAAGCTTATCGAAGACGATTCCTCCATGATGCAATTGATGCACCATAAATATGGATTCAATGCATGTGTAGCAATTTCATACTTTCCATTACGCTTCTCTAACCATTTCCAGTTGGCGTGTTTAATGTGACGTTCCATCAGTCCTTGTCGTGCCTTAATTTTGCTTTGTGATGTCTTATCGTCCTTCTTTTGCCGACTTTTCGTTTCCCACTTGTTTGTATTAGGCGTGTCACTGTTACTCTTTCCTTTACTACATTCATGTTTCGAGCGTCCTATGGCTTTTTCATGGCTTTTCGGTTTTTCCTCGCTTTTTTTTTTTACTGCGCAGTGGGTGGTCGACTATCCTTGTACAGCTTCAGTCGGCTCCCATTGATCCTTCCTCGAAGGTCTGCACCTGCTAGATATCGTAAATGTACAACACCACCGTCTGTTACAGATTTGACCTCGTATGGTCCTAACCAATGCATTCTCAGCTTCCCTGGGTGCTGAAACAATTTGTTGTCATAGAGCAATAATAGATCTCCTTTCATGAAAGTCTTCTTCTTAATCTGTCAATGGTGCCATGCTTTGTCTCTGGCCTTATGCACTTGTTTATGGAATCCTGCTAGGATTCGGTCTTCCTCCATTTCTAACAGCTGATGCAACCTTTCCTGTATCGCGTCGCGTTCTATCATTTATGTGATAGCGGCTACGTGTAAGCTGGGTATTCAAAATTCCAATGGTACTATTTCTTCTTAGCCCTAGGCGAGCTTGAACGATGTGTGCCTTGTAAACTTCTTACACGTTATCCTATATGCCCATAATACTGCTGGTACTTTGAGGTCCCAGTCGTCTCTGTTGACGTTATATATCTTTGTCAATGCGTTCTCTAGAACTTTGTTGAAGGCTTCTACTGTTCCATTCACCTGTGGGTGGTATGGTGTGCTTTTATGGTGGTGAACTTCAAATTCTTTGAGCATCATGCAGATGGTGTTATTTATGAAATGCGTTCCTTGATCACTCATCAGAACTCTTGGGCACCCAAACCTAGTAATTACTTGTTTGAATAAAAAGTGTACAGTGGTCTCTGTGCTACAGTCCTTTACTGGTGTGGCTTCTACCCATCTTGTTAGGTATTCCATCGCGGTGACGATGTATCTTGCTCCTGTTCTTTTGGCTGGTGGGTTAATAGGTCCCACAAATTCTATTGCCCATTTATCAAATGCCTATAGTGTCACTTGTGGTTGTAATGACATCTCATCCCTTTTGTTGGGTTTGCCTACCCTTTGACAGACATCGCATCCCTGCCAATATTCTTTCGAGTCCCTATGGATCGTTGGCCACCATAGTCCTACATGGATTACCTTCTGCGCGGTATATTTTCTTGCATAATGTCCTTCAAATCCCTCGTGGGATTCTGATAAAATCCTTGGTCATTTGTTCTCAAGCACGTACCTTTGTAAAATGCTATCTACGCCCATTTTATATATATGTCCTGCGATCAGTTGATATTTAGCTACGCAAACAACCATGTTCTTCTTCTGCATGGTGGTATACTCTTGCGGTGCGATACCTATGCTCGAGTACTGGATGATCTCTGTGAAGTAGTCATCAACAATTTGTACCGAGAATAGCTGTACATCTGCTAGTTGTCTTCTAAGCTCATGGGTTCTTCTCCATTTGTGACCTGTGATAAGTGGTCAGGGCCTGCATTTAGTTTTCCTGGTTTGAAGATTACTTAGAAGTCAAATTCCTGAAATAACAGTAACCATCGACAGATTCTCCCCCCCAACACTGGCTTGTTGACTAGGTACTTTAGGGCTGAGTGATCTATAAACATATTAAAATGTTTTCCTAATAAGTCATGTCTAAACTTCTGAAGTGCGTAAACCATAGCTAGGCCTTCTCTTTCCATTGTGTTATAGTTTTTTTCTGAGTCGAATAGTTTTTTTATTGTAAATGCTATCGAGTGATCCAAGTCTCCTGCTCATGGCTTCCCTAAGATAGCTCCCAGTGCTATCGCTGATGCATTTACATGCATGTGGAATGCCTTTCCCCAGTCCGAAAATACTAATATCGGTGCAGTGACCATATTTTCCCTTAGGGTATCCAGACTGTGTTGACACTCTTCATTCCATTGGTACTTTGTATCCTTCCTTAGCAGTTTTTCGGTGTTGTGATCTGCGCATATCCTTTGATAAATTTATGATAGTATCCTGTGTGTCCTAACGTAGCTCATAGCTGACGGACTATTTTCGGCGCTGGGAAATTAACGATGATGATGACCTTTTCCAGATCGACCAATAGCCCTTGTTTGCATACTATATGTCCTAATAGTATCCCAAACGGTGTTCCAAATATGCATTTCTTTATGTTCAGTGATATCTGACACAGTTTGCATCGCTCTAGCATCAAGCGTAATACTTCTACATGGTTTTTCATCGGACTATAGACTGTCCAATCGTCCAGATATACTTCGAGAAATTGGTGGATGAATTATTTAAATGCTGCGATAACCACTCTGGAGAAGATTGTTGGTGCATTCTTCAGTCCAAAGGGAATGACTGTATATTGGTAAGATCCCCATTCCGTCGCAAATGTGGTCTTGTATCTATCCTCCTGTGCTATCTTAATTTAATGGTAACCTGAGAATCCATCGATGAATGAGTACGCTTCGTTTCCCCCCACATTATCTAGCACTTGATCCGTGAACGGTGTAGGGAATGGGTCATCTAGGCATGCATCGTTCAACTTCCTCAAGTTGACTCATATCCTGATCCCTCTTTTTTGTTTCTTGTCCTGTATGACCATTAGGCTTATCCATTCTGATTCCTCAACTGGTTCGATTATGCCAGCTTCGAGCATTCGGTCAATATCCTCTTTAACTTTCTATTTATATATAGAGTTCATTCTATATGGTCATTGTCTGATCGATCTCACTTCGGGTCTGAGAGGTATTTTCATTTCTCCCAGTTCGTCTACTATACCTTTCATCTCTGTAAATGTTGTAGGAAATAAGTCGTTGTATTCGCGCAATAGTTCTGTAATGCTTTCTATTGTTGGGTCATCCCAGTAGTCTCCAATGTTGGCCATTTTGGGATGTTTTTCTATACCGATGTTAACTTTCTTTACCTTGATTGGTGCGGAAATAAATTCAGATTCTATTTGTAGTCCCTTCATGTCTCTGTCACCTTCTACTTTTGCAATCTGAATGTCGTGTGGGTTCTCTTTGTCCCGTATGTCTTCCTGCACTTGGTAACATGACATTAGTTCCTTGACTGTATGTTTATTTCGCTGCTGCTCTTCGGTAATAAGTTCTACTCCTGGATCCTCAATGAATATGAATCCTCTGATTCATTTCAGAGCTACGTCTATGTTGGGTTTCTCATGCTCGAATGATAAATTGGTGGTAAAGTTTTGCTGCAATGTCGCCCATGTTGTAGCTCCTTTGCGTAGTTCCTGATCTATATACCAATTCGCTAGTATGCCTTCTAATGTATGAATAAAGTGGTGAGGCCATTCCTCTGGTGGTGTCAATTTCCACAACGTTTCACACTCCATCAAGTGTTTCGCTGGTGCCCCTAATCCTTCATATATATATTTTTTGTTGTTTTTCTGTGCTGCACCAAACCTTATGCGCAGTAGCCTCTTACATTGGTACCAGTTTGTGATGGTCTCATTTTGTGCACCCCACCATCTGGAGAGTGTGGCCTTGAGTGCTAAGTATAGTGCTAGTAGCCTCTAGTTCTCTAATAATTCATCTTCATATTGTGTCAAGAATGTTTCCAAATCATTAATTCCATGGAAACTGGGTGGTTCTGCGATTTCTATGCCTATCCATCATATCGCATGGTCTATTCTTGCACATCTTCTCGTGGATACTTCATGTAGTCTCTGCTGCCATTTTTCTAACCCAGTGTCTGAATCCGTAGCGCATGAAGTAATATTGCACCAACTGAGTACCCCATCTGCGGTTCAGTTTACATAATTCTCCTCGCTCGTAGTTGTTCTATATAACTGAATGATTTCCTCCGAGTCTAGGAAAGTGGGTTCTACGAACCTTTCCCCTTATGATGGATCTAGTGGTGCTATAACCCTGTAATCTCCGGATTGAAATGTCATTTTTCTTGTCTTCAAATTAATTATGGTTTGGTTGTCAAATGCTCAGTCCAGACCGAGTAGTGTTGGGTATGGTGTTGTGCCATCTACTATTTCATTGACTTCAAAATATGCTTTGGTGCGCACACCATCAAGATCTACCGTTACACCCTTCAACCTCCTGATTAGTAGGACTCTGTACTAGTTCTCTAGATTTAATTGGGCATTCAAATATCCCAAGGTTGGTTCTCCCATGCATTGCCAGGTTTTCTTGGGTATTACATTTACTTCAGATCCTTGGTCCAGTATGATATCTCCCATATTGAAATCCCTAATGTTGGCATTCAATCTAAATTTCTTACTTGTTCTTCTCCTTGTGTGTAGGTGATTGACAATATTTGGTTCTAGCTTTTGTTTTGTCTCATTAATACATTTCTCTAATATATTTTGCAATATTTTCATATATGAAGGATCACTTAATATTTTGATGCATGAATGCAAAAAGTCTTTGATAGTACTTACTTGTCCCTTGAGTGACATTCCTTTGGTATGATCCAATGATGGTAGAATTTCGTATTCTGAGGCTTCGTGGGATGGTTGCATAGTGGAATTCGACGCTGTGTCCTTCTTCTGAAATTCCTATCTGGATTCCTTAAAAGTCTCCTTTTATTTGGATGCATAGAACTACTTCCTTGGTTTGGTGTTCTTCCTTACCCACTGGTTCTATGCAGGTCCTTGTCGGGTTGTGTCGTTTCTTGTCTTTGTTCCTCCATGGGTGACTATGTTGATATTTCGTCCATCCTCCCTTGCTTCGGCTGAAATCCATTGAACATTCTGGTTGTTCTGGTTCCTTTTTCCTGGATCTTTACTAATAGTTTCGGGCATTCCTCTGTCTCGTGATCTGATGCATGACAGTACATACAAGTTGTTGGCGGCAATGGGAATTCCCTTGCATAATGTCCCGGTTGCTGACAATTGTGACATGTGACCGGTCCTCTGCCACATCTGAAGCCTCCTCTAGCTCGTCCTCCTCATCGATAGCCTGATCTGTTCCCTCTCAGCACGTTATATGGTCGTTCCTAGTTGTAATGCACAATATTATTCTGGGGTTGCACTGGTTTGTACTGTGGCTGTGTATTATTGTATGGTTGTTGCACAATGTTGTACTATTGTTGTGCAGTATTGATTGGAGTTAGGGCTTGATTGAACTGTGGCACTTCTTTCCTATTCATCATTTCGGCGTGTACCCTGTAGGCGTCTGATGTTCTCTCCCGCATCAGCTCCATAGTTCTGGAATCTCTATCATCGTGGCCTACCAACTTACAAAAAGTGAAATAAGAATTCTTGGGAACTGTCTAGTACTTCTGCATCATCGTGTAGTGATAAGGGTCGTGACCTGGTTTCTTGCATATTTCACACCATAATCTTCCCTGTGGGAGTGGGTTTGGCATGCCTGTTTCCATATACTATGCGAATGTTGGACATTCGTTCTTGTGGTGTCCTTCTATCCTGCATGTGGTGCACCAAACAACTTCTCGTTTGTCCTTGTTCTTGTTCTGATTCAACTGAAATGTGAGGTTCTTCAAATCCTCCTTCAATTCTTCAATGGTTGGGTCTGTTTGTTGGTACTAGTTCTCTTCCAGCTTGATCTGAAAATAATAAAGACTTGTATTCTTGAAAATATTTGCAAGTTTTAATTCATGTGTTCAAATGCAAATGGATCAATTTTGCAAACACAACTTTTATAGAAATTACACATTCAAGATGCATATAAACAACAACAAATAACAGTGAATAGAAAACACATAACACAGTAAATGATAAAGGAGTTCACCCCTCTCTTGGGCTACATCTCCTGGTCCAGCTTCTAATGGATCTTTTGTATTATTTTCTCAAAGTGCTAAAATATGTGCTTTACAATGCTCAAAATGCCAAATAGATGGCTCCAATGGCTTCAGAACGTCCAAAAACCCCTAGCTGGGCTTTTTTGGCACCTCGTTTGGCCAAAAATTGAAGAAGATTGGCTTCCTGGAAGTTCCCCTTCAAACTTGTTGTCTCTGGATCCCCAAAATGCACCTCTTGCTCCTCAACCTAGCCCCCACGCGCATATATGTGTTAAAACCCAACACCGGGTGCAACCACAGAAATGGTGCAAACTATAGGATGGTTAGGATCCACACAACCCCTAACCGCCAAGTCCATGGGCATATGGTCTACCATACGACCTCGCACGCATATAAAAGGGGCCAAGTCCCAAATCAAATGATAGAGTGACAAGTGTCGACATGGTTTTATAACCATTGGTAATACAACTCCCGCGCAATACATTGACCACCGGTCATATGTGTATGGACCACTGGTTATATGTGTTATGGCCCACTGGTTATATGTGTTATGGTTTCGTTTGAACTACGCATGTGGGTAGTCACATGATATATATACATATGGACGGGGGCTGGGGCTTAGCCCCAGTCCTGTCTGTGCCCATTCCAAAACACATTGAAATTCAAATATAAACAAAACCATATAGTGGTAAGAACCACTACAGTGGCGTGCCGGTTGGGCGGCTCTTCCCAAGGCCATACCCCTGCCCGGAGGTCACGGGGTTGATTCCTACAAAGTACACAAGTTTTAACCAATGTTTAGGTGACACGTGGCAGCCATTGATTGGGCCATGTGTCGTCATCCCATTCACCACAAACAAGCCACATGTCATAGCCAACTCATCCAAATGACTTCCAACCACACCTGCCACATGTTGTATGGCCCTGTCACGTGGTCTTCCATGTCAGCATCCGTACGGACTGTACAGACTGTACAGTTAGCACATTTTTTTTGCCTGTTTGTCATTTTGAACAAAACGCGATATCTCTCTCATCCGACGTCCGTTTGAACCCAAACAAGTTGCGTTGGGTTCATGACGATGAGACCTACACTCCTATTCGATTTGAAGCAATTCTGAGCACTTTGAATTTTGAGCAAAATTTGATCCCCTGGATCACACCTCCCCATTGGAAAGCTTTTGGACCTCCAAAAGACTATTCTCAGTCTATTTGAAGATGAGGGTAAAGTTCCCTCACCTTTCCA
>ML783661.1:186706-213446 GCA_009831015.1 Picea engelmannii
TTGATTCCATTGGTTCTGATATGGTTGTTGCTGCTGTGGAGGCCAAGGGGTCCACATTGATGGATCAACAAAGGGTGGGTTATTTTGCTGCATGGGTGGGTAAGTTTGTTGCATGGGTGGGTAAGTTTGTTGCATGGATGGGTGATTCATTTGATTAGTGTATTGCATTTGATTGTAGGGGGGGTAACTCATTTGATTGAAACAAGAGTAATTATTCCAACGATTAGAAGATGCAAATGGCATGTTAGAATTCATACCTTGTCCTCGCGGTTGCCATTGCCTCCTTTGTGTCATCAGATAGAAAGCTTCTGCTTCTTCGTCCGTTGGTTGTAACGCTGCCTTGATCCCTGGTAAAGATGGATAATTTTGGGTATCATGATCCTTATCACAGATAGTGCAGATTGGCTTTTTGTCCAGTGGACATTCTCTTCATGGGTGCTTATCTCTGCACTGAGAACAAACGATGGACAAGGCTGCTTCCGTTTCTGCTTGTTTTTTCTTAATCTGCAGGGTATCCATTTGTGAGGCAAAAGAGATTAACATTTCAGTTTTAAAACCTTCAAGTAAATTACCTATCTCGGCTCTTGTTGCCCCCCCACTGGCTGATTTTTGGACTCTTGAAAATGTGGTGTCCCTGCTGTTTGATCTATTTCTTGAAGCTCCTCTTGAACATATTTTGCATAAATTAACAATTTCATCGTATGATTCCTTAGATATGTCCCCTTTCCCAAGCATATTCAACATATTCAGAGAGTCATCCCTTACCCCTTTTAATAATATAGTTTTAAGAATGTCTTTACTTACATTGGGGTGGATGGATCTTTGTAGATTGTATTGTAGCCTTTCTACAAAGTCCTCCAGATTCTCGTCTTCTTTCTGCATCATCTTAAATAGATCCTCCTTCTTTTCCCTTGTTCGGCAGTAGTCCTGGTACTTGTTCAATAATTTCTGTCTCATTTGGTCCCATCTTGTGATTACATGGCTTCCAAGACTCATAAACCATCTTAGTGCATTTCCTTTTAGTGTTGCTGGAAATAACTTTAATTTTTGAGCATTAGAAACGTAATCATAACTTCTGCATAATATATCAAACTCAAAAAGAAATTCATCAGGATCCTCTGAAGATAAACCATGAAAAATAGGTAATGCTGAGAGTGGAATATTTTTCATGGGGGCTACTCCTCTAGGGGGATCACCAATAGGAAATCCTAATGTAGAAAAAGAGTTTTCATCATTTACCTCTTCTTCAGGACCTGCCTGTTCTTCGTGATGCAATTCTTCGTTGTACTCATCCATGTTTTCTGTCTTCTCCCCTGCTGCGCTTGCTCTATCCTCAATGTTTCCTGCTGGCTTCTGGACTGTCTCAGGACTCCAAACTTCTTTCCCTGTTCCAAAAATTGCTTGAAATGAAGGCTGGGACTCTTGTTTTCGAAGGTTTGGTCGTTGAGCAGGAGATTCAGACTTTGATATGATCTCGTCAATGTAAGTCTTTCTTCCTCCTTTTCCCTTTCCTTTGCCACCTATAGGGTTAGTATCTTTGCGGTCTTTCATGCAATCTTTTTATCTAAAAAAAATCATAAGTTCTTTTGAAATCTATAGCTATCTTCCCCGGCAACGACGCCAAAATGTTGGTCACTATAATTGCTTAATTAACTCAAACAATCAATTGCTACATAAATTATCAACCCAGGGAAGTCTGTTATTTCAAAGATAACCATGCACTATATATGCTCAATTCCAAAAGCAACTTAGAGTTGTAGTTAAAGGAACTATGTTAATCACACTTGCCTCGAATGAACTGAAGTTCTGACTTGAATTACAGGAAAGCAACCTACCTATTGCAGATCTTTAAGAACTAATCTAAAGAATCCTGGATTACATTAAAACAACAACTGCAACAGGAAATAATAATTGTTCTGTAACCAGAGAACATGACCCTTACTCTCAAATAGAAACTTCAGTACCTTATTTCTGATTAACACACTTTCATGGAAACAACAATGCAGAGAAAGCTAACTCTAGCAGAGAACAAGACCATCTAATTCCTTCCTTTCTAAGAAGGAACCTTAAGCCTTATTTCTGATTAGCACACTTGTGAAAAGTAACTGAAATCTACAGAGAACAGGATATGCTGATCCCTTCCTTTCTGAGAAGGAACCCTTAATCCAATCTCTGGATAACACACTTGCAAAAGTAATTGAAATCTACAGAGAACAAGATATGCTGATCCCTTCCTTTCTGAGAAGGAACCCTTAACCCAGTCTCTGGCTAACACACTTGCAGAAATGATTGAAATCTATAGAGAACAAGATATGTTGATTCCTTCCTTTATGAGCAGGAACCCTTAACTCAGTCTTTGGCTAACACACTTGCAAAAGTAATTGGAATCTACAGAGAACAGGATATGTTAATCCCTTCCTTTCCGAGCAGGAACCCTTAACCCAGTCTCTGGCTAACACACCTGCAGAAATGATTGAAATCTACAGAGAACAGGATATGTTGATTCCTTCCTTTCTGAGAAGGAACCCTTAACCCAGTCTCTGACTAACACACCCACAAAGAATCATCACACAAGATTGCTGCTAAAAGAATTAGAAACTTCGTGAAAATAAACTAAAGTTCTTTAACAAGACAGAGTCAGTAGTGTTTCAACAAAGCAGAATTCATTAAAAGTAGTGTTTCAGCAAACAAAAGTTAATCAAAGCATAAACAAAAATTGTACTAACACACTCTAAAACTAACAGGTGAATCTTGTGAAGAAGGTGGGCCCTCCCTTCTCACAAGATTCCCCTGAGACGAAAAAGCTAGAGAAGGATGCTCAAAACAGTCTTCTATTCATCTATCAATGTATCATATTACAATCTGAAAATGAAGTACGTCCCTCTCTCTGAAGCTTTCTCAATACATAAAACTTGGTTTCTTTCAAATGGTGATTTCCTCTTATTTAAAGAGGGAATCCCTTCGATACAATTGATCAAAGATTACAATGTGTATCTGAGTCCCATTCTTAGTCAGATCGACTTTCCAAACTAGAATAGGATGTCCTAGTCTCGCGCAACAGAATGCTATTGCAAGTACTGAATGAGATGTTGTTGTTGTGGCTGAAGTAACAGTTTCTTCTCGTTGCTGCTGATGTTATTTCAGCATCGCAAATCGTGGGTTGTTTCAGCCACGGGATTCGCGCTTTGTTGTAAGGTTGCTGTTGACCATTGACTGTGTAAACGGCTTCCTTTGTGTTTCAACGTCATCGGTCCTGGGCTATGTAACGGTTTCCTCTGTGTTTCAGCATCTGTGACTCTGGACTGTGTAACAACTCTGTGTTTCAACGTCAATGACTGTGGACTGTGTAACAGCTCTGTGTTTCAGCATCAGCGACTGCGGACTGTGTAACAGCTCTGTGTTTCAACATCAACGAATCTGGACTGTGTAACAGTTCTGTGTTTCAGCATCAGCGACTGCGGACTGTGTAACAACTCTGTGTTTCAGCATCAGTGACTGTGGAATGTGTAGAAACTCTGTGTTTCAGCATCAGGCCTCAAATGCTAATCTGCAGTTTGAACTGTTTCTTCACTTATACATTTCTAATCAAGGGTTAAGTATGAGAATGATGTAAAATATTATGAAAAACAGATTAAACGTATAGTAATGAGAAGGAGAGTTTGTATACCTTTGGAATGATCAGATAAAGTGATAGTATGAGTTTAAATGTGGGTGATCAAGAGTATAATAGTGGAAAAAAGTATAGGCAAAAAGGTACATTGTGTTGTCCTAACAGTTATAAATGCCCTTCTTATACCTTATGACCAAGTGGAATTATTGTAGAAAACCCATCCATCTGAAGTGCCTTGCTTGTTGTAGCTTTGTTTGTGACTGTAAGTATTATAGTGGTTGATGATCAATGTGGACAATGGTTTCTTTCCCCAACAAATAATGTTTCCATTTTTTCACACTTTGCACCAATGCATACAACTCCTTATCATAAGTAGGATAGTTAATCATGACACCATTAAAAGTTTCAGAATGAAAACAAATGGGCTTACCATGTTGTAACAAAACTGCTCCCATTGCATAATTGCTTGCATCTGTCTGGATTTCAAAAGGTTGTCTTAAATTTGGAAGTGCAAGAATTGGCGTTGAACTGATCTTCTCTTTCAAAGTATCAAAATCCTTTTGTTGCTTGCCTCCCCATTGAAAAAATTTCTTGACACTTGTCACTGCATGTAATGGAGCTGCAATGGAAGAAAAGTTAGCGATAAACTTTCTCCAATATTGGTCTGCTCCCAAAAAACTTCTTACCTCTGTCACATTGTTGGGCTTGGGCCATTCCAATACGACTTTGACCTTGGAGGGATCAATCTTCAATTCACCTCCACCAACAATATGCCCCAAGTAAATAAGTGAAGTTTTTCCAAACTCACATTTGGACATCTTCAAAAGCAACTTTTCTTTTCTCAAAACATCCAACACTTGTTTCACATGCTTAACATGCTCTTCACGAGATTTGCTAAAGATCAAAATGTCATCCAAGTAAACAATAACACAATCATCAAGAAAAGGCCTTAAGACATCATTCATAACTCTCATGAAAGTAGCAGGTGCATTGTAAAGTCCAAAAGGCATTACCATCCACTCAAACAAACCTTGTTTTGTTTTGAAAGTTCTCTTCCATGTGTCTCCTTCGGCAATCCTGATCTGATGATATCCACTTCTCAAGTCCAACTTAGTAAAATACTTATCATCTTTCAATTGATCAAGAAAATCATCGATTCTAGGAAGAGGATAGCGATTCTTTACCGTAATCTTGTTCAAGGCCCTGAAATCAACACACATACACCATGTACCATCTTTCTTTGGCACTAACACAATTGGAGATCCACATGGCGATGTGCTTGGCACGACGACCCCTTTGTCGAGCAACTCTTGGATTTGTTTTTTGATTTCGGCATTCTCCATGACTGACATCTTGTACATACCAATATTTGGAAGAGGACAATCTTGTTGCAATTGAATTTCATGTTGGATACCCCTTTTTGGAGGTAATCCCTTTGGTTCCTGAAACATCTCATCATATTGATTAACAACCTCATATAGATCAGATTTCAACTTTGCATCACAACCTTGGAAAAATTCATTTTCAATATCATCTTTGGGTTTAATTATTAAGAGAACAAAATTCTTGCTAGCATTGACTAATCTCTTCATTTGTCCCGCATTTACAAGTGATAAATTCATCTTATTTGTATGGGCTCTAATAATGTACTCAACTCAATTCTTAAACAAGTGATACTTATTCTCATGACGATGAAAAATAGCTTTTCTATCATATAAATATGGGCTTCTCAACACAATACCACAGATATCCAAAGGAATAACATCAAGCTCTACCTCATCAATAAAATTTGCAGTGCTAGCAAACCTAAGTTTACACCTTCTTGTCACCTATAATTTAGCATTATCACATATCCAACCAAGAGGGTATGGTTTAGGATGTGGAATTGTTTCCAATTTTAATTTCTTAACAATGTCTTCAGATATAAGGTTTTCTTGAGATCCAGTATCAAATAGAGTATCTATCTTGGTATGTTTTGAAACAACCCTTATGTGAAAAAGTCTGATTCTTTCTTTTTCTTGTCGAGTTACATTGAGATTACCGTTACTTGAAGAACTAGTACTTGCAATAGAACCATTACCTTGATAACCCATGGCTGTAATCTTTGTTTCATCACCCGAATCAGAACCTAAATCATGTTGTATGGTTGCAGTAGTCTTTGACTTCCCTTTGTTGCCAAACTTTTTGGGTTTTCTTTCAGGATGAAGTTTCCAACAATGGTCTTCATCATGGCCATCTTTTGAACAATGTTTGCATGTAAATGTTTCTCCCTCTTTCTTAACAACATCATTATTTTTTCCATTGCCCTTGAACTTCCTCTTTCCTTTGTCTCCATGACTGAAAGGCTTCTTGCTACCCTCATGAGTTTCATTGCTTCCTCTTGCTTCCAAATGAGTGGCCTGAACACAAACTTCATCTAGATTTGAAGGATTAAACATGAGTATTGTATGTCTCAAATAACTATGTAAAGCTCCAATGTATTTGAGTAAAGTTTCTTTAGAAGAAAAATCTACTCCCAAAACCAAATCTCTTCTCCTAAATTCTTGAGTAAAGCTTTGCACATTTTGTCCTTTAGCTTGTCTAAAATTTTGCCAATCCATAGTATCTTTTTGCATATATGCCAATGGGTAAAATTGTCTTTTAATTGCAACAATAAAACCATTCCAAGAGGTTAAAATTTTACCATGTTTCTTCATGTCCTATTGAGTCTTGGATTCCCACCAAATGAGTGTTGCACTATCCAATCTGAAATAAGCAAGATGAATCTTAGTTTCATCATCTTGAATTTTTTGTATCCTACAATACACCTCAATCTGACGAATCCAATTATCTAATTTCTCAGCATTTACCTCTCCATTGTACATTGGCAATTCGAATTTAATATCAAGCTTTAACAAAGGAATTTATGAAGGAGTTTTACCATGTCCTTTTGGAGAATTTGGAAGAGGTCTTGAATTGGTAGAAGAAGAAGAAGAAGATGGAGGTGAGGTTGGTGGAGAAGCACCACTCCCTCCATTTCCATTTGGAGTTTTATCACCACTGTCTCCCTTGTTATTTGAAGGGTGGAGCCTTCACCTTGCAACCTTGTATTCCTTTCTTCCATTAAGAGTTTCATCATTTCTCTCATTTCCATGAAATCCTTTTTAAGATATTCATCTTTTGTAGGAATATGTTCATGACTCTCTTCATGAGCCATACTTGGTGAATGCCTCCTTGAAGCTTGCGGTGATGATATAACCTTTCTTCTTGAAGGATGAGAACTTGTATCTACAAGTTGACCTTCTCCTCTTGTGAGTTTCAACCTTGTGAGCATCAGAAAAAAAAAAAAACACTTGCAAATAATCAAGTCTTCAAAAACCTATGCTCTGATACCAACTTGATCTGAAAATGATAAAGACTTGTATTCTTGAAAATATTTGCAAGTTTTAATTCATGTGTTCAAATGCAAATGGGTCAATTTTGAAAACACAACTTTTATAGAAATTACACATTCAAGATGCATATAAACAGTAGCAAATAACAGTGAACAGAAAACACATAACACAACAAATGATAAAGGAGTTCACCCCTCTCTTGGGCTACATCTCCTGGTCCAGCTTCCAATGGATATTTTGTATTATTTTCTCAAAGTTCTAAAATATGTTCTTTACAATGCTCAAAATTCCAAATAGATGGCTCCAATGGCTTCAGAACGTCCAAAAACCCCTAGCTAGGATTTTTCAGCACCTTGTTTGGCCAAAAATTGAAGAAGATTGGCTTCCTGGAAGTTCCCCTTCAAACTTGTTGTCTCTGGATCGCCAAAATGCACCTCCTGCTCCTCAACCTAGCCCCCATGCACATATATGTGTTAAAACCCAGCACCGAGCACAACAACAAAAATGGTGCGAACTGTAGGACGATTAGGACGTGCCCAGCCCCTAACCGCCAAGTCCGTGGGCATATGGTCTACCATACAACCTCCCGTGCATATAAAAGGGGCCAAGTCCCAAATCAAATGATAGAGCAACAAGTGTCGACGCGGTTTTATAACCGTTGGTAATACAAATCCCACACAATACATTGACCACTAGTCATATGTGTATGGACCACCTGTTATATGTGTTATGGCCCACCGGTTATATGTGTTATGGCTCCGTTTGAACTACGCGTGCGGGTAGTCACACGATATATATACATATGGACGGGGGCTGGGGCTTAGCTCCAGTCTTGTCCGTGCCCATTCCAAAACACATTGCAATTCAAATATAAACAAAACCATATAGTGGTAAGAACCACTACAGTGGCGCATTGATTGGGTGGCTCTTCCCAAGTCCATACCCCTACCCGGAGGTCACGGGGTCGATTCCTGCAGAGTACATAAGTTTTAACCAATGTTTAGGTGACATGTGGCGGCCATTGATTGAGCCACATGTCGCCATCCCATTCTCCAAAAACAAGCCACGTGTCATATGCCGACTCATCCACACGACTTCCAACCACACCTACCACATGTCGTACGACCCTGCCATGTGTCATATGGTCTACCACGTCAGCATCCGTACGGACTGTACAGTCAACACATTTTTTTTTGCCTGTTTGTCGTTTTGAACAAAACGCGATATCTCTCTCATCTGACATCCATTTGAACCCGAACGAGTTGCGTTGGGTTTGTGACAATGATGCCTACACTAATGTTCGATTTGAAGCGATTCAGAGCACTTTTAATTTTGAGCAAAATTTGATCCCCTGGATCACAGTTGCAAGGCTCCCTGTAGCGCCTCGGCCTGTGTCTGAAAATTTTGTTTTCATAAGGGGTATTTTAGGTGTGGGAGTAGTGAGTTGACAAACAGATGTCAGTGTTGCATCTCCATCATAAGATATTTTAACTTTCCCTTCAATCGCTTAAATCTTTGGTCAGTCTCCCATACAGACTCTCTTGGTTTCTGTCAGATCTCAATCATTTCATTCATGTACTGGTCCTTTGAGCTCGGCTTCTGGAACTCATTAATCAATAGGTTCTTGATGTCTACCATTTTCCTCATCATCCCAGGAGCACTGTTTTTGTCTAGACTCATGTATCAGTCTAGTGCGTGGTCTCTTAGCGTGATCACTAGTTGGGCAAGTTTGGTATCTTCATCTGTGATCTGTTTTTCCTCCCATATATTTGCAAAAATGAACAAATTCTTCTCTGGGTTTTTTGTTGCTTCTCCTCGAAATTCTGGTAATATGATCATGGGGTCATGTCCTGCCATTCTAAATACTGAATTTCTACCTCTGTCGTGCGTTGTAGATACTTTACTAGTACTGCCTGAGATGGCTCCTCCATTTTTTGCTCCTGTGGTAGATGTGCTTCTCGCTATCAGACTTCCTCCAAACTTCAGTTGTCTAAATGGTGATGTTCTCTTTGGTGTATTAGTCACACATGGGTTTATGGGTTCCACATTGACATTAATATGGAAACGATGGCTATCTTCTCCTCCTATTCTTGGGCCTCTTGTTTTCCTCTCATAGGTTGCGTGTAGGATTTCCTCAATCTACTCCATAGCTCGAAGATCCTCTACCTCTTCTTCATCGCTTTCCAATCCCTCCCTCACGGCTACGACTCTTTTCTTGGTATTCACCTTATATTGGTAGGGTACTCCACTACGTGTCATTCCAGGTGACGCCAAGATCCACTTAAGCTGGTCATAATCCATCAATATCGGGTCCAAGAATTCCTCCTCCTTCTTGCCTTTATCCTCTCCTTCAACCATTTATTCTTCCCTCTGTCAATGCTTCCCTCCTTCCCCCATGCACGCAAGGAATTTTAGCTGTCTGCTTCCATCGTCATTACACCTTTGTTATATAACAGTATTTTAATCGAAGTATACAGTGATCGAATGTACCTTCCGCTAGGTCCATGTAGAAATTCCTGCTCTACCACGTTGTATGACTTCGTTGTGTCAACTGTAAATTCTGTGATGAAGCCTACCACAATACTATCAAGCCAAAATTTGACTGTGCAGGTGAATTTTTTGTTCACTTGTTGTAACTGGTCAATTTGTATTAGGGTCCAATCTAGCTATCAGATCTGGTTCATTGCGTGGTTATCTTTCAACCTTAGTATCCACTCTTGCAATAGGTGAGGAAAATCATAGAAAAATACTTCATGTAAATCCGTAAACACGTATTTATCCAGATATTTGTGAGGCGTCGGGCTAGGGTTTCTATTATATTTTTGGGTAAACTCTATCTCTTTAGTTCTCAACCAGCCTTCGATTTCTTCTTTCGTGGGATTCCACGGTCTCAACATTCCCTTCTAGTGACTCAACGGTCTTCTAGTTTGGCTCATTTTTTTTCCACATGTGTTCTATCTCATCTACTCGGTCCTTTATTGTTCCTCTTACAACGACAACATAACCGTTTGTTGGTTTTAACCTATCGAACAACTCTGTGCTACTGAACCAGGGTTCATATCTTTCAGGGTACCAACAAAGCCTAAAACTATTGGCCCATTTGGTGAACCAGAAGGCAACACATCACACAAAATGCACTGTGAAGTCTCACCCGAGATAGATTTTATGGGTGGCTATAAGACTGAGGCTTTTACAGCCTAGGATTGAGTAGGATATAGAGAGTTTGTGTTCTGAGCCATTACCTATGATTTGTATTACAAATTACTATTATCTAACCTTCGAGATTTAATAGCACAACATTAATGAACTAAACAGTATAATAACTCATTCATTCATCGCATTCAACATTTAACTAACAAAAGTAAATAGAGATATGCATGCATTCATCACATTACACAGGTATTACAGTGGTTCACCCCCTCCCGGGGCTATGTCCACAAATATTTGGCTCTTGGCTCTCTTATTATGGTAGTTCTGCAGTTCTCGCGCCTCCCGCTTACAATTCTCCTTAGATTGGTAAGATCTCTGCGAGGTGAAGTAGATCACACCAGGCTCCTCAGCCTGCGATGTGATCCTCGAGGTCTACCTCCTGCTTAGCTCCATTGTTACAAGTATTTCTCTTATCAAAACATTACATAAAACGAGTTCGACTCTACAACAGTAGTAAAGCTCAACCTTCGCAAAATCTCCAAACCTAGTTTTGATACCTACTTGCCTATATTTATATCTATCGGGCTCTTCAGCCGTTTACACAAAAACTCTTACCAAAATCCCTAACTCTACTATTGTTAGGTCTTCCTTCTCTGCATTTGTTCTCTACTTCCTTCCAGCTATCGTCTCCTTCTTACATGCGCATGTGCTGTGCTTCTTGCCAGTTGTCTCTTTCCTCCTACACGCTTTCTTTCCATGATTTCTCATCCAGGTGTCATTCTTCTTTGTGCACACTTTCTTTCCCATGAATTCTCTTCCAGTTGTCATTCTTCTTCATGCATGCTTTATTTCCCATTTCAGCCTGCTTCCAACAGATATTAACACAGAGGTAGAGGGGAAATTAGAATAGAAAACAATCAATCACCTTCATATAAGAAGGATGACAAGTAGGGAATTTAGATTAAATGATAACATTGGAGATTTCAATATGGGGGACATTATACTAGATTTAGTATTTGAGGTAAATGTACTACCCAAAAATACATGGAAATGTATGGGCGAGCCCACATTAGGATATTCACCTGTTCAGGTGAAACTAGAAAATCAACATAGGGTTCTGCCAATTAGAAGGATAAAGGGTGTAACAGTAGATGTGGATGGAGTGTGCACTAAATTCGATTTCGAAGTGATAGAAATAGTGGATGGTACAACACCTTATCCAACATTGCTTCTCTTGGACTGAGCATTTGACAATCATGCCATAATAAATTTGAATATGAGGAATATGACATTCAAGTCAAGAGAGTACATATTCATTGTGCGATTAGATCCATCAGAAGGAGAAATGTTTGTAGAACCCACTTGTTTAGACCTGTAGGAAATTAACTAGTTATACAGAACCACCGCGCGAGAAACAGATTATGTGAATCCAACAGCAGATGGGGTACTCAGTTGGAGAAGTATCACATCACATGTGTTAGACTCAGATATAAGGTTTGAGAATTGACAACAAAGATTACATCAAGTCTCCACAAGAAGGTGCACAAGAATAGAGCGCGTAGTAAGATGGGTAAGTACAGAGATAAGAGAACCTCCCAACTTTCATGGGGTGAATGACTTAGAATAATTCCTAACAAGATACAAATATGAAGTGTTAGAATATCATAGGCTCTTAGCTCTAGATATAGAACTTAAGGAAACATCTGCAATATGGTGGGGTGCGCACAAAGAGACAATCAAGGACTGGTACCAGTGTAAGCGGTTATTGCACATTAGATTTGGCGCATAACAGGGAAACAACCAACTGCAGAGATATGATGGATAGGGGACACCAACATAACTCTTGGAGAAGTCAAAAACACTATGGACAATGAAACCACCAGAGGAATGGCCTCATCACTTTATTCACACATTGGAAGGGATTCCAACAAACTGGTATATAGACCAGGAACTATGTAGAGGCACTGCAGAATGGATAACATTACAACAAAATTTTACAATCACTTTCTCATTTGAACATGAGAACCCCAACATTGATTCAACACTCAAAAAAATCAGAGGGGTGATATTCATTAAGGAACCAGAAGTTGAACTTATGACAGAATACCAATAGAAGAATAAATAGACAATGAAAGAACTACTATCATGCTACCATGTGCAGGAAGAAGCACTAGATGAATATGACTTGCACAACATTCATATTACAAAAGTTGAAGGTGAAAGAGGGGTGGAAGATCCACCTCTGGAATCAAAAGTGTTTGTTGTACCAATCAAGGTGAAGAAAGTCAACATTGGGACAAATGAGAATCCCAAAATGGCCAACACTGGAGGCTACTGGGATGAGAAAATAGTAGAAAGCATAACAAAGTTACTACGCAAGTACAGTGACCTATTCCTAACAACTTTCACAGAAATGATGTTGGTTGTGGAGCCTGATTATCTCCAAATTCAGAGGTCTTTATTTTTAGCCGTGTTTATACCCCATGAAGACTTTACATCCTAGAAGAATGTACACTCTTCCACCTGGGGGAGTGCAAAGGGGGGTTACCCCCTTTGTGGGGTCCAGGGGCAAGCGTGGGTTCGGGGGTGAAGACCCTGAAGGAAAAATTTCCTTGTAAATGTATATTGTAATTTCATTGTAAATCTAGAACGTTCATTATAAGGTCGCAGATCTAATGGTAGAAATTATGTTAGCATTTTTTACCCTAGTAGGAAACCCTCTTTTATGAGGGAAATGTATTGTGGCTAGGATGATAACAAATATTGTATTCTAACAAAGGAGATTGTGAGAGAAAGAAGAGGAAGTTACAATGGGTTTGTTGTAGGTTGTATCTCTTCATTTGCTAGATAATAATAAAGGAAGGAATTGGAAATTTCTCTGGTGGACGTAGCCCACACTGGGTGAACCACATATATATGTGTCTCTATTATATTGTGTATCTTCTATGTTTTATTTCCTCATTTAATTTATTTTATTGCTCCGCGATCTTGTTTTTCTAACAACTGGTATCAGAGAGAAAGGTAACTCGCAGGAAAAGAGGGTTCCTGGTTTGAGTGGGAGCAATGGCGGAAGATGGAAAGTTTAGGGTCAAGAAATTTAACAGCCAAAACTACCAGTTATGGAAGATGCATATGGAAGATTATTTATATCATAAGGATCTATTCCTACCATTGGGTGGAATAACAAGGAAGTCGACGGCTATGAAGGATGAAGAATGGGAGATTCTTGACAGAAAGTTTCTAGGAACGATACGACCGAGCTTGGCAGCATTGGTGGCTTTCAATATTTCGAAAGAAAAGACAATGAAGGATTTGATGGATGCATTGGCTAAATTGTATGAAAAACCCTCGACGTCCAATAAGGTATTTATAATGAAGAGATTATTTAATATCAATATGTCAGAAGGTGGATCTGTTGCAGATCATTTAAATGAATTTAATACGGTTACTAATCAACTAAGTTCTGTAAAAGTGGAATTTGATGATGAGGTCAGGGCTCTTCTAATCTTGTGCTCATTGCCAGAAAGTTGGAACGGCTTGGTCATGGCTATAAGTAACTATGTCTCTGGTTCAAATACTTTAAAATTTGATGATGTTGTTGGTGTTATCCTTAGTGAGAAAATGTGACAGAAAAGCACAGGTGAGACATCAGGTAATGTGTTGAACATGGAGAATAGGGGAAGACAAAAGGATAGAGGAAGGAGCTCAGTGAATCACGATAATTCTAGGAAGGGAAGATCCAAATCTAGATTTGGAAAGATAGAGTGCTGGAATTGTGGGAAGAAATGACATCTGAAGAAAGGTTGCAGAGCTCTAAAGAAACAAAGAGATGGATAGTAGGAGAGAAATCAGGAAGCAAATGTAACAGGTGTTGTGTTACAAGATGCTTTGATTCTTTTTGTAGATAATATTTTTGAGTCTTGGGTGGTAGATTCAAGGGCTTTATTTCATGCCACACCCCATAGGAAACATTTTCTAGATTATTTTCAAGGTGATTTTGGATAGGTTCATTTGGGTGATGATGCACCATGCAAAATTGTTAGAATGGGAAAGGTAAAAATAAAGAAAAGCAATGGAAAGCAATGGTTGTTGAAAGAGGTAATACATGTTCCATATCTAAGGAAAAATCTAATTTTAATAGGGCAGTTGGCAAGTGAAGGTTGTATATCCATATTTACAGATAAGGTGTGGAAGGTCACCAAAGGATCATTGGTAATAGCAATATGAGAGAAGGTAGGTACATTGTATTTATGTGCTAGTAATATTGAATCTTATATCTCTTTAGCTTCTACATGATTGGATACAACACTGTGGAATCATAGGCTTGGACACATGAGTGAGAAGGGGATGTATATACTCACAAAAGAAATTTGTTTCCAGATCTTAAAAAAATTGATTTGGACTTCTGTGAGCATTGTGTTTATGGAAAACATAAGAGAGTCAGATTTCTCAGAGTCAGAAAAGAAAAGAAGAGTGAAAGGTTAGATCTTGTGCATATAGATGTATGGGGACCAGCTTAGGTATCATMTCTTGGTGGCTCTCATTATTATGTTGCTTTTATTGATGATGCAACTAGAAAAACTTGGGTTTATTGCATTTGACAAAAATCTGATGTTTTTGATACTTTTAAGAAATGGAAATCTTTGGTTGAGAATGAGACAGGAAAAAGGTTGAAGTGTCTCAGATCAGATAATGGAGGTGAATATTGCAACAAGGATTTTGATGATTAATGTTCATACCATGGGATTCGTAGAGAGAAGACAGTTCCAAGAACACCACAAGAAAATGGTGTGTCAGAAAGGATGAACATGACAATCATGGAGCGTGCAAGGAGTATGAGATTGCATGCTGGTTTTCCCTTACAGTGCTGGGAATATGTTGTAGATATTGTTGTTTACTTAATAAAAAAAGGACCTTCAAGCTCTTTGGATGGTAGAATTCTAGAGGAGGCATGGACAAGAAAAAAAGTAAACTATTCTTTTTTGAAGACTTTCAATTGTGAAGCATTTGTCCATATTGATAAAGAAAAGAAAATAAATCTTGAGGCAAAATCCAAGAAGTGTACCTTCATTGGATATAGTGTTAATGATTTTGGTTATCACTTATGGGATTATGAAAATAACAAAATCATTAGGAGTAGAGATGTCATATTCAATGAGAAGGTCATCTACATAGATCAATTGCAAGGAAAGAAATAGAAAAAAGAAAAACCAGAATACACAGTGCTTGATGAGATCACTGAAAACAAAATTCCAAAGGAACCAAAAAATCAAAATGTACAACAACAGGAGAAACAGGTACCTCAAACTCTTGAAAGTGTGGTTAGATGATATACCAGATTAAGTACACCCCATGAACGATACTCTCCTTCATTGTATTATTTATTATTGACTGATTTTGGTGAACCAGAATGTTATGAAGAGGCAATGCAAGTAGACACCAAAAAGAAGTGGGATCAAGGCATGAAGGAGGAAATGGATTCCTTGGTAAATAAATAGACTTGGGACTTGGTTCAGTTGACTACAGGAAAAAAATAATTGTATAATAAATGGGTTTACAAGTTGAAGGAAGAAGATGGAGGAAAAAAAAGGTACAAGGATAGACTTGCTGTAAAGGGGTTTGTTCAAAAGAAAGGTATAGATTTTGATGAAATATTTTCTCCTATTGTTAAAATGACTTCAATTAGGACTATTTTGAGTCTTGTGGTAGTAGAATATTTGCATCTTGAACAATTAGATGTAAAAACATCTTTTATCCATGGGGATTTGGAGGAAGATATTTATATGCAGCAGCCACAGGGGTATGAGGTCAAAGGGAAGGAGAATTTGGTATGCAGGCTGAAGAAGAGATTTTATGGCCTAAAGAAAGCTCCAAGTAAGTGGTATTTGAAGTTTGATAGGTTTATGATAGAACAGGGTTATATTATATGTCATTCTAATCACTGTGTTTATTTTAAAAATCTAGAAAATGGAAGCTATATTATCTTGCTATTGTATGTAGATGACATGCTTGTTGCAGGGTCTAATATGCAGGATATAAATTTGCTCAAGAATAAATTAGCTAATTGATTTTCGATGAAGGATTTGGGTGATGCAAAGAAAATCCTTGGTATGAGAATAACAAGAGACAGGAAAAATCGCAAATTGACACCGTGTCAGGGTGAGTACATAGAGAAGGTGTTGGAGAGGTTTAGAATGCAGAATGAAAAACTAGTTAGTACACATTTGGCCATCCATTTCAAATTAACTAAGGAAATGTGTCCCAAGACACAGGAGGAGATATTATACATGTCCAGGGTCCCTTATTCATCAACATTTGGCAGCTTGATGTATGCGATGGTTTGTACAAGACCAGAAATTTCACATGCAGTGGGAGTTGTGAGCAGGTATATGAACAATCCAGGTTAAGAACATTGG
Organism: Picea engelmannii; assembly: GCA_009831015.1. Classification (NCBI taxonomy): domain Eukaryota; kingdom Viridiplantae; phylum Streptophyta; class Pinopsida; order Pinales; family Pinaceae; genus Picea; species Picea engelmannii. Next base: position 203,257 of record ML783661.1, read on the forward strand.
GAGGAAGTAAAGTGGATTCTCAGGTATTTAAGAGGTACTGCTACTCATCCATTATGTTTTGGAGGTTCAGACACATTTCTATAGGGATATGTTGATTAATATATGGTAGGTGATAAAGACAGCAAGAAGAGCACCACAGGGTATATTTTTACTATAGGTGGAACAATAGTAAGTTGGATTTTGAAACTACAAAAGGTTGTTGCACTTTCAACAACAGAAGCAGAGTATGTTGTTGCTACAGAGGCTAGTAAAGAAATGATTTGGTTACAAAGGTTTATGGAGGAATTGGGAAATAAGCAAGAGAATAGCAGGTTGTACTGTGACAGTGAGAGTGCCATTCATCTTGCAAATAACTTAGCCTTCCATTCAAAGACTAAGAATATACAACTGAGGTACCATTTCATATGATCCATCTTGGAAGATGGACATTTGAAGTTGGAAAAGATACATACTAGACATAATCCTGTAGACATGTTAACAAAGGGAGTAACTAGGGAGAAATTGAGTTCTTCCTCAGTTTCAATTGGTCTTCAAGCATGAAGATGAATATGAGAAATTTTCCAGGTCCAATAAGGTTCATAGTCCAACATATACAATAGTGGTGGAGTTGTTGAGATTAGTCTCTAAGTGGGAGATGTTGGTTGTGAAGCCTGATTATCTCCAGACTCATAGGTCTTTGTTTTCAGTTGTGTTTATACCCCATGACTACTTTACACCCTAGAAGAATGTACACTCTTCCATGTGGGGGAGTGTAGAGGGGGGTTAACCCCTCTGCAGGGTCTGGGGGAAAGCAGGGGTTCAGGGGTGAAGCCCCCGAAGGAAAAATTGCCTTGTAAATGTATATTGTAATTTCATTGTAAATATGGATCGTCCATTATAAGGTCGCATATCTAACGATAGAAATTGTGTTAGGGTTTTTTCCCCTAGTAGGAAACCCTCATTTATGAGGGAAATGTATTGCGGCTAGGATGATAGCAAATATTATATTTTGACAGAGGAGACTATGAGAGAAAGAAGAGGAAGTTACAATGGGTTTGTTGTAGGTTGTATCCCTTCATTTGTTGGATAATAATAAAGGAAGGACCTAGAAATTTATTTGGTGGATGTAGCCCACACTGGGTGAACCACGTATATCTGTGTCTCTATTATATTGTGTATCTTATGTGTTTTATTTCCACATTTGTTTTATTTTATTGCTCCATGATCCTATTTTTCTAGCAAATGAAAGGTATACTAGGAAATCTAGGTGAGATTAAGATACCTCTCAAACCTAAGGCAAGACTGGTAAAAAAGAAAGCCTATAGACTAAACCCAATATATAAGTAGAGAGTAAAAGTAGAAATTGACATAATGTTGGAGGCTGGAATCATAGAACTAGTGGAGGAATTTGAATGGGTAATCTCTATGGTAGTTCATGAGAAGCAAAAAGGATGGACAAGGATATGTGTCGACCTGAGGAAGTTGAATGATGCTTGCCTACGTGACCCTTTCCCTACCCCTTTCACAGATGAGGTATTACAGAATGTAGGAGGCCAGGAAGCATACTCATTCATTAATGGATTCTTAGGCTACCATCAGATCAAGATATCCTCAGAAGGCAGGTACAATACCAATTTTTCCACAGAATGGGGATCCTACCAGTACACAGTCATGCCTTTTGGACTAAAGAATGCACCAACAATATTCTCAAGAGTAGTCATAGCTGCATTCAAAGAATTCATCCATCAGTTTTTAGAGGTATATTTGGATGATTCGACAGTCTATAGTATGTTGAAATACCATGTATAAGTATTAAGGTTGGAAACATGGAGGTAGTGTCAGATATCATTAAATATCAAGAAGTGCATCTTTGAGACACCTTTTGGGATATTATTGGGCTATATAGTGTGCAAACAAGGCTTGCTAGTAGATCCTGCAAAAGATTGCAATGATTCTCAATTTACCACCACTGAAATAAGTACTTCAGTTGAGAGCAACATTGGGACACACAATATACTACAGGAAATTCATAAAATGGTAGGCGCAAATCACTGCGCCAATGGAGAAATTGTTGAGTAAAGATAGTAAATTTCAGTGGAATGAGGAATGTCAATGAGGATTGGACACTCTAAAAGAGAATATGGTAACAACACCAATAATAGTATTCCCATATTGGGAAAAGACATTTCATGTGCATGTAGATGCATCAGGTATATCACTTGGAGCTATTTTGGCGAAGTTAGGAGCAGGGGAATTGGACCATTCTATAGAATTTGCTAGAAGAAAAGTGTCAGAGTCAGAGAAGAATTACAGTACCACAAAAAGATAAGGCCTAGCTATGGTCTATGCACTTCAGAAGTTCAGACATTACTTACTGGGAAAGCACTTCAAGATGTTTACAGATCATTCAACTCTCAAATACCTAGTCAACAAGCCAGTGTTGGGGGGAGAATATGTAGATAGTTACTGATGTTCTAGGAATTTGAATTTGATGTGATAGTCAAACTAGGGAATTTGAATGCATGACCTAATCACCTGTCAAGGATCACCAATGTAGAGGAACCTATGAATCTAGTGGACAACTTCCCTGATGCACAATTATTTTCAGTCCAAGTAGTTGATGAATATTTTTCTGACATCATTCAATAGTTGAGTACAGGGACCGCGCCAAAAGAATTCAACACTGTGCAAAAGAAAAATCTGGTAGTCAGAGCTGCATACTATCAATTGATTGCAGGACAGTTATACAAGATGGGCACATACTGCATTTTGAGAAGATGTGTACTAGAACATGGGAGGCCTAGGATTATATAAGAGGCCCATGAGGGAATAGATGGAGGAAATTATGGAGGAAAATATACCACGCAGAAGGTATTGTGTGCATGACTATGGTGGCCAACCATTCACAGAGATGAAAAGGAATACTGCCATAGATGTGATTTATGTCAGAGGGTTGGTAAACCTAATAGATGGGAAGAGATGCCCCTAATATCACAAGTAAAATTGTAGGTATTCTACAAATGGGTAATATACTTTGTGGGACAAATTAACCCACCAACAAAGAGGTCAGGAGCAAGGTATATTATTATTGTGATAAAATACTTAACAAGATGGGCAGAAGCAACACCAATAAAATATTGCAGTGCAAAGACAACAAACTTTCTATTTGAGAAAGTGATCACTAGATTTGGATGCCCAAGGATTTTGATGAGTGACCAAGGCACTCACTTCATCAATAGTACCATCAAGGCCATGACTGGGGAGTTTGAAGTCTATCATCAAAAGAGTACACCATATCACCCTCAAGCAAATGGAACAATGGAAGCCATTAATAAGATCCTAGAGAATGCATTGACAAAGATATGCAATGTCAACAAGAACGATTGGGACTTGAAGATACCAACAATATTACGGGAATACATGACTACATGTAAAAATTTGATAGGGAAGCCACCATTTAGGTTGGTGTATGGAAAATAAGCGTTGGTGCCATTAGAATTTTTGGTAGCTAGCCTACACGTAGCAACAATTACTAACATGAACTAATGAGGCACAATACAAGATAGGCTAAGTTAGCTAACACTGATGGAAGAAGATAAGATTCTAGCAGGATTTCACCAAGAAGTATAGAAATCAAGGGACAAAGCTTGGCATGACATACATATTAAAACAAAGAGTTTCAAGGAAGGATACCTAGTCTTTGTGTATGACAGTAAGTTTTTTCAGCACCTAGGAAAATTCAGAATCCATTGGTTGGGACCATATGAAGTAAGGACTTTCACAGATGGGGGAGATGTACAGTTGAAGGATTTGGGAGGTACAAAAATTAGAGGAATGGTCAATGGGATTCGACTGAAGTTCTATAGGGACAATCAACCTCCTAGTACATATAAAGTACAACAAAGTAAGGCAAGTATGTATATAATGTACTATAGTAGATACTAGACAAAAAAATGACAAAACCAAATAAAAAGAGAAAAACAAAGAAAAATAAATACAAAAATAAAAAAAACACAGAAAAAGTTGTGCAAAGGAATTATTGTGCTAGATATTAGAATACAATGCACAGTAAAAAGGAAAGTTGGCGTGAATATATGAAAAAAGTGAAAAATGACCATGAAAAGTTCTATAAAGGGAGGAAAAGGCACAATTATTCAACACTTAGCAATTTTTGAGCTCAGAGCAATTAGAAGAATCCATGCCCTAATTTTGAAATTGTCACCATAGTCAGCCAATTTCATGACAGTTGCACAACATGGCCCCACCAAATACGGGGTCACCAAGCCAGTTCATAAGGGTCACCCGACAAGTTCAGAGGCTTATGGAAAGAATACAACCCAAACTCATCATCGATATTGAAGACGTGATCACTTCGTAGCTAGAGTAGAGTATCCCAACCTGGGTGGGGGAAGAGGTCCCCAAAACGCAAAGAGGAGAGGTAGGGCAGAGATCCGGGGCTAGGAATCAGGTTTCAAACCCTAACCTAGAGGAGTTGATAAGACCAACCAACACCGAGGAATCCACACTGTCCCAGACACGAGAATAAGTCCAGGTCGAAGACATAGCAAACTGACCTGAATCACCAAGGGATGAGGAGGGCACAAGAGTTTCCAAGGTGAGCACATCCACAGTGAGGAAGAAGAGAAAGACCCATGAGAGACTATATATTTCCCTACTTTTTATCCCAGATGCAGTCCCCACTATAAAGGACATGTTGGGGAAAGTGACCAAGTTGCACTAGACCGACCATGATGTGCACAACGTAGGAACATTTCAGGAGTTGGACTAGTAATGCTATCTAATAAACACAGGGGAATTTGGACCCCTTGGAAGGCCAGCGTTAGATCTTGCATAGTGGATAATGGGGCTATACAACTCCAACATCATGAATTTGCTAGATATTCCACACTTCGGGTGGGGAACAAATGTCGACCTGTGCATCAAACAATTAGTGGCCCGGGTCCATGGCGACATCTTTTGGATGGACAGACCCATACAGATAGACATGGCACTCATTGCCAAGCTTACCGGATTTCCCACAGTTGGTGCACAACTAGAAGAGTTTTTGGAAAGCAAGGTGTGAGAAAAGGAACTGGTAGAGCAGGAAAAGGCACAGTTCGACATGCCGCGGGGCAGTAGAGGCCTTGTCATAAAATAAATTAGTGATGACGTGGGGTATTAGAGGCCTTGTCATAAAATAAATTAGTGATGACGCGACGAGATTCTCCAACAAACTACTCGCATGCAAAATTCTAATAAAGTGTCGATGAGAGGAAGCTCATGCAAGGGTAATAGAAGTAGTAGCATAGTACACAAAAGGCATGATGTTTAGCTGGGCACAATACTTGTTGAACCAGTTCTTACTGGACTGTCGTGACGCGCAGGATAATGGAACTGAGTTCCATTATTCCTAGATGGTGATATTGGTCATGCTCGTAGGGTGGCACGAGCCCAAGTACACTGCCTTCATCACAAATATAGGGAAGTGTTACACAGCCATGTAGAAGTCCCTCTCGCAGGCGAAGGAAAAAAAAACACAACAAGAAAAAAATGCAACATTTTCCATGCTAACACATGGCGCATCCTGAGGGAAGTTGCGTAGGAAAATGAGGGGATTGCAAAGTTCAAGGAATCCTGACACCATACATGATACAAGCTACGAGGGATCCCAAGTGCACATGGTTGAAGATCTAGTACTGTGTGACGAGGGAGGAGGTGGAGTAGGTCATCAAATATTTTCCTACATAATGGCATCAACCAATAACCAATCCCAGCACTAGGATAGGTACGACGCAACATGCTAAAACAAAAGACACAAGTGAAGCATGCTTGTCACCACAAATGAGGAGTTTGGTTGGTGCTACTAAGACAACAAAAATGCGAACACTGCCAAGTGGAAGTACAATCCCGAAGAAACCAAGGAAAACACCCACAACATCACAAACAAGAAGCCAACTGAAGGCTGTGAGAAAGAAGCCAATGTAGGCTCAACACGAAGTAGGCCAAGGAACAACTAGTGGGGCACAACCCTCATAATCACAAAGAATATCGTGTAAGGAATAGATGAGCACGAAAAAAATAAATATGATGTAGAGGACCCATACATCAACCTCACATGGGATGATGTAGAGCTCATCGAAGATAAGGTCCAAGACATAAGTGAACAAGTGGTCAGAACATCAGAGGAATAAAGAGAGTAGATCATGGCCAAGATGATAGAATTCCATGCTCACATACAAAAACTAAGGGACCACACAGAATATCAGGCCAACAGACATTAACAAAAGGTAGTATCGAGGCCAGCTACATAGAAGCACGATGATGACACAATACAGTTTGCACCCAGGGAAGTGACACATTTACCATCACACCTGAGATGATCTGGATCGATCTTGAAATAATGCAGATGCCACTGCAGGAGGTCGAAGAGATGAAAATAGTATTGGCATAGATACCACAAAGGCTCTCTACGAGCTACAAGTGAGTATCATGTAGGAAGTGCAGTCGAGGGCCCGCATAGATGCCACCAAACTAGAAGCGAGCATAGTTGTAGAAATTATGCAAATTACATGCGACCAAACAACCATGGAGAAATAATAATATAAAGATCATGCAGATAGGCTTGAGTAGGGAGTGGTTGCATCCTATGAAAAAATCCCAAATAGCATGCAAATAATAGAGCCCACCACAAAATATAACATTGATCACATTTTGAAAACAATTGATCAATACCAGTAGGAGATCGAAAACCTATGGGAACAACTCATTCCTATGACTCCCCCAGAGGTGAAGGAACAAAGGAGGCAAGAATATCCATGAAAGATGAATGAAATGGAAAGACAATTCAACGTAGCTGTGGGCTTGTTTGATAGGGCAACACTGTTGGACAACTAAGAGGGGGGGGTGAATCAGTTGCTGTCGTGCTTAAACAATTATGCTTCTTTTAAACTCTTTGCAGAAACACTGAATGATGATCATAATAATGCAAGGAAATAAACAATGGCACATTCAACATCAGTCACATATATGAGGAACACAAAGACAAATATTTCTCAAGGAAACCTATACATGGTAAAAACCTCTTCTTCTTTATATGATAAGTATTATTTACATTCTTTACATTATCATACATTTGAGCACCAACTCATTGTGAGGCTACAACCTCTGTTTTGCAAGCTGCAACTTGCTTAGAGCACCAACTCTCTGTTTTTCTCTAGCACCCCCTAGAAGGAAGCACCAACTCCCTGGTTTTTCTAGCACCAACTAGAAGGAAGCACCAACTCCCTGGTTTCTCTAGCACCAACTAGAAGGAAGCACCAACTCCCTGGTTTCTCTAGCACCAACTAGAAGGAAGCACCAACTCCCTATGTTCAAGCCCCCACTTGAACCTCTGAGGACACCAGTCCTCCCTAGCACCTGCCAACCTCCATGGATTATGAATATGAAATACTGAAACCTATTATAGTGATATAGTGTTCAATAATAGCTTACCAGTCTCATCACTGTTCTGCAAGATTTTGCTACTCAGACTTCCTCGTTGTCTTCCAGCATGCATCCGCTGCCCATTCTGTTCTTCTTCTTTTATGCTCTGTGCGCCATGTCCATTAGTTGCATAGTTCTCCTTCTATTCTTTTCAGCTGCTGCACTCTGATCCTTCTTCATACATGAATCACCTTCAACAACATCCACAACAATCCCAATGACAATAGCAACCCCATGTCTTCTTTGTACTGTGTATTTATAGCTTTTGTACACCTTGTGCATGCAATGCGGGCAATACCTCTGCATATTCACACCACACCGATATCCTCCACAACTCGAGTGCTCTGTCTGATCACCATCGTGACTCTTCATCTTCTCTGGGTGTTTTTCCACTCATTCAGCACCACTGTATGTTATGCTGAGATTCCTTAGCCTCTCTGGTAGTTGAGACTCTTCGTCTTCTCTGTGACAATCGAGCTCACCTTCTCTGTTCCAGTTATAATCTTCAATGCTCATCCAGCTGTCAATTTCCTCCACGAGCATCTTCATCCCTCTTGAATATTCCCAGAGACTCTTCATCTCCTCTGTCAATCACCCCGAAGTTTCTTCGAGTCCTCTGGCAGACACCATCAGTGGTTCTGGCATTTATACTGTGACGTGCAATAGTAGCCCTCCGATCTCCTTCATTTTCATCTGCACCATTGGATTAGTTGTGATTTATGCGTTTTTCACTTGCGTAATTCAAATATTCTGTGATGAGACATCTTGACTCTTCATGTTGCGAGCTCCGAAAAGGATCTTGGCTGCTGTAGCTCCCTCCTCTACGTGACCACAGGAGGTGACCACCGATTATAGAGATATTTCACCTTTTCGGTATTTCAGCATTCGTATGATCCCATGTTTTGACACTCCCATATGCGATCCCCAAAATTTAGAGGTGGAGCTTATCTGCACTAGGTCCTTCCTCCATGTGACCACACGCGGTGACCACCGGCTGCACTATGAGGCACTGCGAACTTATGGTCTTCATCGACCTTGATCAACAGTCCACAATCTCGATGAATCAATGGTCCAAATATTTTCGCGATCTCACATCTTGTTGTTCCTTAGATGGAGGCTCTCGTCACTCCAAGTCATGATACGCGAAGCTCCGAGATGGAGCTTAGATCAACGGTCCAGAACTCTTGGTGATCTGATGGTCCAAATCTTATCATGAATTCGCATCTCGCAATTCCTTCGATGGAGGTCCTTGTCACTCCAATTTGCGATAGGTGAAGCTCCAACATGGAGCTCAGATCAATGGTCCACGTTCTTGGTGATCCGACAGTCCTGATCTTATCATGAATTCACATCTCGCGGTTCCATCGCTTCACAATTTTGTCCACCTTCATGATTTCCCTGCTGTGCGATTTCGCCACTTCACCGTGTAAGCTCTCGACACCTTCAAGTCCCGATCTACAAAACTTTGAAATGGAGTCAGACCACATAATTTGGAATTTCGCATTTCACCTCTTCTTGCACTTTAATGAACGTGTAGGTTCTCCCTAATCCAACGATGGTGGAACCCTACGCTTAGATCTAACGCCAGAGATCTGTCCTCCATCTTTGCGCTCCTCCTATCTGGATTCAGATATGACGGTCATCGGGAATTCTGTCTTACTTAGAAGAATTTCTAAGTGTCAAAGGACTCAACCTTTGATCCCCTTGAGATCCTGAGTATGCTATCTCTCTTGAGCTTTGGAAATGAGTTAACCTCGTCCCTGGTGCACACCTACGCACTGTGTGTGACTCTGAGCTAATTCCTCCTGAGCTTACTTTGTTCCTATTTTTCCATCGATGCACACTCTGATCCTGCCATCAATGACAAGATCACTTTGCCTGTTAAACCTGCCAACAATCCTCTACACTATCTCTTATAAACTTAACGAGATTTCTATGCAACGTCTTCCTAAACTACTTCTAATGCCCATCTATTACATTATTCCTGTACTCATGCCATCTTCACTGTTGTACTTTCCATCAATGACAAGCATACGCTGCTTGTTAAACACTTGCCAACAATCTCCCCCTTTGGCATTGATGGCAACAAAGGTACCCAGATTATTTTCTCCCCCTTTGACATCAATGTCAAAGAAAACACACTCCCCCTGAGATGTTGCAGTAGTTTTAGGAGGTATCAGATATCAAGCCAACACAAACTCCCCCTGATAGGATGGAATCTCTTATTTGAGGCCTACAGATGTTTGTATCCAAACCAGAGTCTTGTTTTTCTAATTCTTGGACCTGTTCATCTTCAGCTTCCATTGTATCCTCTGTAGAATACTAAAAAATGCTCACCTCTCTTACTCGGACTCCTTCATCAACCTTTTCTTCTCATGAGTGGATGACTCCCCCTGTCACTGTTATCTCTCTGCTGCTGACTCTTTTCCTCTTTTGTTCCTAAAGGTTAAATTTCCTTGACAATGTCTTTCCTCTTGTTATCTCTACATAATTTCATGTATATCATTTTGTAAAACAAAATGCTGTTGTTGAAGAGGCTGCTATCCCACTGACACTATGTGTAATTGTTTCTTTTTACTGTTCAAACAACCCTTGGATCTCCCCATTGATTCTCATCGATTTCTAATGCTGCAATTTCATATTTCTTCCATGATGCATACAATCCAAGGTTTTATGTCCATATTCAATCACAAGAGAAAACTGCTAGAACCACTCTCATACCTGCTTTT